>QEPC01004073.1:3690781-3769326 GCA_003113815.1 Sphenodon punctatus | reverse complement strand
ACGTGCACTTGAGACCTCGCATCTTCATGAATGTTAGACCCCTTGTCTCTCCCTCTGTTCCCCTTCCTAAGTCTCTCCCCCAGCTCCTGTCTCTCAGATTGTAAGCCCTAGGGGCAGGGACCGTGTCTATTTTATTACTTTGTAAAGTATCAGGTACACTGCTGGCGCTATATAAATGTTTGTTAATAATAATAATAATAATAATAATAATAATTTAGTTGATATTGGCTTGATGGAACAAATATTTTCTCTATTATAGGTGGCCCACAGTTTTCTGGCATGAAAATTCACAACTTAACCATAGAATGGCATGAAGTAAACGAGCTTGTTGGTCTTCCCAAGCTATGCTTTTCCAATTGATGATTATGAATTGTTCCTACTTGTGGGGTGACATCACCTTTAATGCTGCAATGAATATAATATTGCCATCCAGTGACTTTATTATTCTCTGACCATGAATAACACATAACTCTCCATGCTCTGACAAGATATATTTTGTAAGTTCAATCTAATACTTGACCTAAGTGTGTCCTTCATCCATTCATGAGCTATTTAATTTCTCTGGTCCAACAATGCTGTGCTATAGTTCACATCAAGAATTCATGGTTAATAGGAAGATGCATGCCTAAATATAAAATTCCACACAAAAGGAGAAATTCTAACCTTATTTAACTCAATGACAAAATTCCCATCAACTTCATTGCGGTCAAGATTTCACCCCTGAAAGCTTATCGATGATTTATGTTGCTGTGCACAGTGAGCCAATAATTATGTCATTCAGAACAGCTAGTACAATATTGCCTACAATTAATTAGTAACAAATATCATATAATATTCATATAGAATATATATACTACACAGCATTAAAATGGAGAATAAAGCTTGAATTCCTTGCATACTGCAGCAGCAGTTTACCTACAAATTACATCTCAAGCATTTGATTGCAATTTACAGTAGGTAATGTTTAACATGCAGAATAATTTTAAGGTTAAAGATATAGGACACTCCTTTCTACTGACCCGGAAAATGTTTTTAAAATTACTTTTCTGTGCTTTAAGATCAAACAAAAAAGAAAACAGGCCTAGTAAACACACAGAGACTGCAATCATTTTCAGATGTTAAAAATATATCCAGTCATGCTTCAATAACATATTTTAAAATAGTGTTAAAATACTGTTTTGGCTTAATGCCTTTTTCAGGACACAGTGTGTTTAAACATTATTTTGTGTTTAACTTTAAAAGGATCATATGACAAGGAGGAAGAAGTTAAGCGTAATTCTCACTAAGAAACTTTGTGCTTTAGCGTCTATTATTTTAACCATGTTTTACTCCAAAAAGTATTTATGCATGTGTGGTGAGCTAAATAATACTTGCCCTGAATGAGGAAAACAAACAAACAACAAAATAAAACAAAAAAACCAGCACCATGCTTAGCTTTCTTTTTCTGGCTTAATACAGGATCTCTCTAATTCACCGGATACTATGCATAACATTAAATGTATATGTGTACAACAAATTTACAATCAGCAGTACTTTACAATGGACTGAAAGGTAAATGCACATGGTGTAAATATATAATGCAGCACAGGGTAGAGCCAAATAGTTGATGCCAAGGTTTCATCTCTGCCAGTACTTCCTGGCCTTGCTCAACAACGCTCCTGCTATTTAAATCCAGCCTCTGGAGAAGGGACTGACCATCATGCTGTAATTTATGTCTGAAGGATACTAGACTCCCACTACTGAAAGTAATTCACTTATGAAATGGGACAATAGAAATGCAAAGCTTTGGAATTTCATATCAATAAACTCTGAGGATTTAAGGTCTCCCTAGGGATTTTTCCTGGACAGAACAACAATAATTAGCATTTGTTCAACATCTTCAAAGTACTATGCAAACAACTAATTAATTCTGCTGTGCTTCAGAATGGAAATATGTATCTATATATCCACCCATGAAGTTTCTAAGCTCTTCTGGTCATTGCGATAGCTTTCAAAGCATCGTTTAATACATCAGTACATTTCTGAATCCCTCCAAAATACGAGTGAGCCAGCATTAGGATGGTGCGGGCTCCCTCCATGCCCATCTGTGATGTAGTAATTTCAAAAGCTAATCACAACTGCTTCTCTGGCAACAATGTCGGGCAATGTATTATTACAGCAAGAACTTTCAATTAACAAGCTAATCTAATGAGGCAAGTAGAGTTGAAATGGATAGCTCATTTGCTATCAATGGGTAATATCTGCATTTTCAAGTGCCACGTTGAGAACCTGATGGATAACTGACTGAATACCTGGATACCCCCCAAAAATTGGTGATTTCCCGTACCAATTTTTCAATAATCAACTGGTATTCTGGGAAGGAAAACCCAAAAAATCAGTATGGAAAATAAAAAAATCATGACTGGAAGTTGACATTCTGGAACCCTGGGTACCCAAATTGGGTTGAAATTGGTCGGGTCGATTCGGTACTGGGAATTTGACAGGTATACCCATTTTTTGAAGATAATGGTTTCAGCTCTAGAGGCAAGCTATACTTTAAATATATATATAATATATATATATAAACAAATCAAAGTTTTAATTTTTAATATTCCATTATTTTGAAATAAGGCTCTGTCCCGTGTCACCAAAGAGAGCTGCTTAGGCACATGATTAGCTAAGAATGCGGCATACAGATAAACTTGCATAATCGCCAGTGAATCTTAACACTGAATCACCCTTACTACAGGCCCTCTTCAGGCACACAGTTCTGTTACTCTGCTGTGAATATATGCACCACTATGTCAGTGAAGTGGCAAACCCAACCAATCCTCCTTCCCATAAATAGTATAGGTTAGTACCCCACAGTGCAGTTTTCCCACATCTTGCAGGTGCCATTATGTCTCACCCCTGGGAGCCCTTATCCCCTGGTGCATTATATTAGCTATGTCTCACAGGGTTTACCTGGGCTAGGTCACTTGGAAGCTGCAAGGAGTTTCATATCAGTGTAAATTGTTTTGTGTGGCATACCAGTAGTCATGCTAGTGCCTGGATACTTATGTCTTGATTGGTCCCATTATGGGGAAACACAGAATACACATAAGAACAAGGTCTTGGTGGATGTCCCTCTGCTCCTTCAAATCCCTCCTCAAAACCCACTTTTTCCTCGCCGCCTTTCCCAATGCCTGCTAGTCGTTCCCCATATACTTACTGTCTACCCTCCTCTGCAGACTGCTGCAACCAACCTGATTGTAACCAAGCCAAGCACACGCACCTGAGAATTCGCATCCGCCTGAATGTTTGTTTGTCTTCTCCCCTCTCTGTCTCCCCCTCCTTGTCTTTTAGATTGTCAGCCACAGGCAGGGACCGCATCTATTTCTATGTTCTGTACAGTGCCAGGCACATGGCTGGCGCTATATAAATGTTTATAATAATAATAATAATGTCTGGAATGAAGAGAGCATTCAAGCCACTTTCAAATCCACTAAATGAAATCTGCGGAAGTATCCCTGGTGCTGAGCATGAAATCCTGCAGATTGTCCAGTAGCACCAAGGGACAAAACTCCATGAAGTTACAATACAGTAAAAGTGAAGGATTTGACTTTAAACAGGTGTATCCAACATACCAACATCAAAGCTGTCCCTTTGGCAAGAAAGGGGAGTTGGGTGGTCACAGCCAGACTCATCATGGAAACTGAATTTTGTGGACAGCGTGAAATCCAGATGTGAGGTATGAGCACATGAGGAGAAGGCAGTCATTGTGGATAAGCTTGTCTGATCCTGGATAAGGAAACCCCAACATTTCAAGGACTACTGTCTGTATCTTTCTCAATGTTCCTAGTCAGAGGACAGAACTTCCTAGTGTCAGTCACTAGGAGTCCTAGTCACTTAGTCAGTTAGCATAACACTGAACAACATAATAGAACAGCCACCTAGTGCCAGGGGAAGTCCAATGGCAGATGAAATCATGTGGTTACGGAGGAACATTCACAAAAAAGTCACAGTGGGTCATAAATGGACATAAAGAAAACGTGATTTTTGTGGTTTAAAGGATTACAATTACATAAATGAAATATGATAAATTTTCTCCCCAATCTTTTGGTCAACCAGAACATGCTGAAGAATAAAATGTTCAAATGTCCCACAGTAACTTTGGAGACAAGTTCAGGTGATATCTTTTATTGGACCAACCATAGTTGGTGAGATTATGAAAGCTTTTAGGCCACACAAGGACTTTCCTGCCTAAAACCTACATGGGCCATTTTCTACATGAGCTGTGTACAGGGAAACGTGGTTATGGTGTGTAAAAATTCAAAGGCATCTAACCAATTTAAGTGCTTCCTTCCTGAGGAAGGGTCCTGTGTGGCCTGAAAGTTTGCATAATCTCACTAACTACAGCTGGTCCAATAAAAGTTATCACTTGAACTACGGTGTCTCCATCTCGTACGTTTGGGACCAACATGGCAACCACACTCTCTTCCTGAGTATTTTGGAAGTCTTAGTCCCATTGAGTTTCAGTGAGTAACTTGTTGCAAGCACCTAATTTGTCTAGATACTTCTGAAAATTTTACACACCAGAGCCACCTATCCCTGCACATGATGTATGCAGAAAATGGCCCATGAAAGTTTCAGAGCCTTTAAAAAGTGAGGAAGAGGAAGTAAAACAAAGAAAAAGTGATCATGGAGTTCATATGGGACATGATAGATGGGGAAGAGACCAGAAAGCTAGCTTTAATGAAGAGACAGATGGCCATGAATGAAAGGAGTGAAAAGACTGGAAAGAAATTAAACCAAAGGAGGAAAGAGAGCTATATGGACAGGATGATATGAGGCACAAGAGAGAAGGCAGAGTCAAAGGTCTGAGACAGAGTTGTATTGATGCACAGGATGGATACATTAAGAATCAATTTGTGCACAGATCCCAGATGGGATCTTGGATACATTTAAGATGCATCTCCCATCAACACCACAACATGAGCAATAACTCATTTCACCCTCCTCTTAGAGCAAAGGACTCTTGCACTCCAAAACCTCCAACCTCTTTCCTCTGGATAGTGAAAGAAGTTCTGGTGAGAATTATCACTAATTGTGATCCATTAGCATGCATACAGCTTGGTCACATTTCAGCACATCTTACCAAACAACTCTGTAACATTCACGGCACAATTTGCAATGTTTTTTAAGAAACTGTCAATTGCTGTTGGTATTCAAATATACTTTTAGCCCAAAATTTGTCTACGTGGAATCCAAAGGAGGCATGTTTAACTGAGGATCAGTTTATTAAGCAGTAATGGAAAGATAACACAGCAGTGTATTAACAAAGGACAACACTGAAGGGCAACATAGCAAAAGGGTAAAACAAAGACAGAGATCTTGCTTCTCTTAACCCTTTGCTTGCAAAGCATCAGTGTGAGTGAATTAGTGGAAAGAGCACGCCTTTTCCTACTGTCCACCAAGGCACCACCAAGAATGGCAGATACGGGGTTCTGAGTGAGCTTGCTGAGCATCGACACCCCATGTATCCGGTCAGCAGTCTCCATTCTGTTTCATGTTTGATGAAGCAATCAGCAAGTAGCCAAGGCTGTAAGAACGTATTTCAGTCATTTTGCTTCAAGAAAAGATAGGGGGACCAGTAATGTATACTATCCCACAGACTAGCCAGACAAGGATATAACCACAAATAAGTCTGAGAATAGAAATTGCTCTAATGTTTATTATACATGAATCCAAACTTGAAACCTATAGATATAGACAATAATGCATATAAACAAGTGAATATAAAGTCCACCACAGCAATAAGGTAAAACCTCTTGCAAAGGTCCAATAATTTCGCCAACGTGTTTCAAAAACTTCTTCAGGACTTCAAAAAGCTTTTGAATTCTCTTGAGCTATTGGACATAAAGAAAGCAGTTACCCAAAGAAAAACTATCAAGGCATCCATAGGGAGAGGTATGGTTAATTATCTGTATTGCCAAAAACAACATATTTTCAAAAGATTTGCAATCTGTTGTAAGCTATTGTTGTACCCATAATATATTTATCTATAAACAAAAAAAGGTTTTTTACCTGTGAATAAGAACAATTTTGTGAAAAAGGGGGGGGGAGAGAAGAGAATGTTGCCTAAACAAGCAACCAATATTCTACAGATGTCATCAACTTGATTGAGATTGTGCCTATAAAGACAATTACCAAACAATTATAAATATATCGCTTTCCAATTCTTAAGAAAAAAATTAAAATTACCACCTATGGCTACATCTCAAAATAACCATACCTCTACCCTTCACAAACCAGAATGATGCAACTAGTGATGTGACTAGCAGCTTTATATGGGAGTCACAGGTGTATCAACTTGTGTAATTATTAACAGAGTACTTGTCAAACAAACACTCAATTACCCAAAATGTTACAAGCCTTTACACGTGTTATTTTGTATAGGGGTAAGAATAAAGATTCCAAAAAATCTTCAAAGAAGCCTATTTTAAGACAATATACATGAACCACAAACCTTAAACAACGTGTCACTGTTATAAAAAGCTGGAAAGATCTAATTCTTCATTCAAACCATAGGGCACCTCTGTGTGTAATTTGAAAATCCAAAAACTCTCCCTTTGTAACAATAATTGTTCTAATGCCCCTTGCCTGTGTGCTACAGCCCTGAAGTTTTCAAAACGCGCTGGTGAAATTATGGGCTCTTGCAAGAGGTTTTACCTTATTGCTGTGGTGGACTTGTTTTCATTTATTCACTTGTTTACATGCATTATTGTTTATATCTATAGGATTCAAGTTTGGATTCATGTATAATAAACAGTAGGGCAATTTCTATTTACAGACTTATTTGCAGTCATTTTGCTTCAACAGACAGCATTGTCAGCCCTCCTGTCCCTCACAGGCACACTCAACCACCATTCTGACACAACTGAAAGTGAAATTGCTGTTTGGACAGCCATTGTAGTCTGGGTAAGAGGGCGAAAAAGGGTGTGGAGCAAGAAATTAGCAAAGATTCACCGTTGCTATTGGCACGTAACAAAGAGTATCATCATTTGCTGTGTCTTCCTGTACAAACTGGCGTTCTTTTATATTTTCTCATTGTTAATTTGTGACCTAGCTGATATTTACATCCAAGGAAGTAAATTCTGCAATACACTACAGACCTACATGACATAGTCTCACCTGAACGGGAGGGGCAAATTGGGACGTGAGTTTCGTGAACAGCTTTATCATAATTTTGGAGCCTCAGCATTGTTCAAAGTTGCCAGTCCATCAGGAATAGTGGTTTCTTGAACCACGCAGATTAGTAGTGCTCATTTTATTGGACCCAATGGAACAGCTATTTCAAGAAGTCACGGTTGGTGCTTGCAGTCATTCTCTAGAGCATTATGATAACGCCCTTGTTCACAGAAACAGCAAGCTCTTAAAAAGCTACACCATATTTAGACAGCTGCTAGCTCCAAAGAGACTATCAAAATGGGACTTGATCTTTACCGCTATCTTGGTCAGTAACTTTTGAAATTTTGGGAGCGCTGCCCAGTGAGAAATATTTGGCCTAACCCAAAGTATCCCCATCTTATAAACCATAAGTAAATATGCAAATCTGAATTTGTCTCTGTCACCTTTTCTCAGTCAATACTTCACATTGCTGTTACTATTTCTATCCTGCTGTGCTTTCAGGATGGCCACACATAATCCAGAAATTGGAAGAAATTGGCAACATGCAGTGTCATATGGTGACTTGATAGAAAACACCACCGTGATGCTACAGATTATGAGACTTAAGTAAGAAAATCAACAAATCCTACTCAAAAAGTAAGGAGGGAGAATGAGGGGAGCCTAGAGAGTCACAGTCTTTCAACAAAAACATTTTTGTGCCCTCAAAATGGGGTTTATGGAAATATTTTTATTTTTCAGTAAGAAATTTTTGCAGCAAAACACTTTAGTCCACCACACACTGAAAAACAAATTGACATTTTGTAATGACACAAATGTGAACATTTTCTGAAATACTATTTTGATATTAAACAAAGTTGGTAAATTTCCTGGTCATGTAGCTGTTGCATTGTGGAATAGGGACTCAATCTCTCTAAGAGTCCCTTAGAGCAATTTGGGGGGTTTGCTCACAATTTGGGTTGGGCAAAAACTTGGCTGTGATGGCAGAAAAGCTTCAGTGTGACCATGAACAGAAGGAGATGACTTTACCTAATTTATCTGGTTACAAAATGCCTCTTCCAGCTTCACTGTTGATGGAGCCACAGCTACATGTTGTGAATACATTGTTACATATCCTTTAGATTATTCAGATAATTGATACTGTCCTGAAGAATTAGAATAAACACACTGTTTAAGTGCTAGAGGATTTTACAGGTTTTCAGTATTGCTCAGTTCAACAGCAATAAATGAAGTTCAGTATCAATAAGTATGTATTGGAATGAATTTTCTTGTTTAAATGGGTATTTGCCATGAAGCAATTTGTTTTCCTAAAATAATTAATCAGGGGACCAAATCCACTAAAATCCCTTGTTGGTTTGTAATGCCTCCAGTTAGACTGTGTTCCTGATTTGAATTCAGATAACCAGTTAGATGAATAAACTAAATACCTGTACTAAAAGATTAACGTAATGTACGGTTTTCTGATTTATTTTATTTTATTAAAACATTTGATATCCCGCCCCTCCTGCCAAAGGAAGCTCGGGTTGGCTTACAATATATAAAAATACACATATAAAAATACACAAACAACAAACATAAAACATCTAAAAAGGAAGGGGGGGGGACATCCCTCCAAGAAAAGAGAAGGGAGGAAAAAGAACATCCCACCCCCCCATTAAAATGAAAATCCACCCTCACTCATCTCTCTCGCCAAAGGCCCAGTGGAACAGCAAGGTCTTGCATTGACGTCGAAAAGAGAAGAGGTCCAGGGTCATGCGGGCCTCTGCTGGGAGGGAGTTCCACAGCCTCGGCGTGGCCAGCGAGAACGCCCTCTCCATAGTCGCCCCCCGGGATACCCAGGGGGCTTCGATAAGGGCACTCCTGGTCAAATGCAGGGGCCGATCCAGAGCACGGGGAGTGAGATGATCCCGCAGATATATGTGGCCCAAGCCATACAGGGCTTTATAGGTAAGAACCAGCACCTTGAGTCGGGCCCGGAAGACTATAGGCAACCAGTGCAGAGAATGGAGCACCGGCCTAATATGCTCCTGGCAGCCCGTTCCCATGAGGAGACGGGCCACCGCATTCTGCACCAGCTGCAATCTCTGAACCGCCACCATGGGCAGTCCCACATAGAGTACGTTACAATAGTCCATTCTTGAGGTGATGAAAGCCTGGATGACAGTGGCCAGGTCGGAATCTGAGATGTACGACCCTTTGGCCGTTACACCATTTGAGAGTAGTAGTAAATGGTTTACTTAAAACAGAGGCAAGCCAGGGGCAGCCTCAGTTGATCTACTGCCCAGAAGGGGTGGGGAGCTCTGCCCCTTTCCTGCAGAGCTACATTCATTTTCTGAGCACGATATGACAGCACTTGGAAAAGAGGGGTGGCTGCACTGGAAAAGGGGGGAAGCTCCTTTGCCTGTCAAACCCAAACCTACGTACCCATGTGTCATACTGTCACAGCATTCAGTAAAGGGGCAGGGCCATGCTCAAAGAGGGGTAGAGCTCCTGGCCCCTTAAATTTACCATTAAGTTGAGAAGCACTCAGGACAATTGGCCTGTTGATTGCTACAGATGCTTTGGCCACCCTTTACTATTACTGTTACTATTATTATTAATAATAATAATAATGTATTCATATAGTGTAGCAATGTACCTGGTACTGTACATTTTTTAATTAGAGACAGGGACTTACAATCTAGGAGAGATAAGGGACAGGGGAACATAAGGAGAAACAAGGAAACATTCACAAAGTTGAGAAGTCTCCGACGCATGTACTTAGCTTAGTTGCAAGGAAGGAGGAGGCTCTGAGGTCACCACAGAGGGAGCAAATTACCCCTGATTTAAAACTGTCAACTATTGTCATCTAAAGACATAACTTTCACAGACATTGCAAAGAGCAAGACTAGGGCCAAAATGATCTAAACCCAGCTGTCTCATGAGCCACCACAATACCATTATTGGCTCACAAAAAGTACTACAATCATGTATGTGCATATATCATATCGCCCAGGCCTTTGGGGAGGAGGGTGGGTTAGGGTTTTAGCTCTTCCCTTACCTTTTCATTTTTTTTTATTTTTCCCAACCCTGCTTTGATTTTAAATTGTTGGATTTTTAAAAATGTTTTTATTTTTGTGAATGTTTTTTTTTTATTGAATTGTACGTCACCCTGGGATGCCACTGGCATGGTGGGCGACTAATAAATGTATAAAATAAATAAATAAATAAATAAATATAATGAATTTAGGTCCAGGATCAAAATTTCCAAAAGTTCCCCAGCATCTTAGCATCCCAGGTTCTAGTTTCCAGAAGAGTACTAGGAACTTTGTACCTTAACTACGGTCGACTTTCAATTAAAATTGGAGTACTTTTGAAAATTTTACCTATTGTCAAAAACAGTATTTAAATGCTTACCGGTAAAAGCGATAAGGAAACAAACACAACATTTAAACCTACAATTTCTTCCTAAAATTCACTAAGAAAAAATAATAATAATAATTTTTTTAAAAAAACCACTCGTTCTAATCATTAATGAACCATATCCAATATATATATATATATATATATATACACACACACTGTGTGTGTGTGTGTGCGCGCGCGCAAGAGAGTGTGTGCATGAACCTTTAAAATGCATTACATAACAAAACTAAACCCCAATCCTTTCTGTGTTATAGTGTATAGGGTTCCTTCCACACTTCTTTGTGTAAGATGAAACTGTTTTATGAAAATGTGTTGCTCAGGGGAAAGAAGTTTGGGTTTATCCAATAAAAATATTATGATATCTCTGGGAAATTTGGAAAGACACCGGGAGAGTATCCTGCTGTTCAAGTCTTACTCCATCTGATACATTAATAGTTCCAGATGGCCTTTACTGCAAGATGACACTCCCTCTATTCTTTTATTATGACCTTCCAGGTCACAAATTATCTGTCAGGATACTGTTGTTAGCCTTTCTTCTTAAAGATAAAGTGGATGCTTAACATTAAACTTCAGTTCTAATTAGTCCAAACTTCCAATGATGCAATAAAGGCACTTGTTCCTGTAACCATCAATTTAAGAATGGGGAAAACGTGTTCAGCTTTTGCAATACTGATATTTCCCCCTGCGCTTCTATAGGAAATAAATATTTAGTCAGAAGCATTTGTGCATCAGGTTGCTCTTGTTAACACTCATGGTCAACTAAACAAAACAGTATGTGGAGAACATGACATTAATTTAGAATAATTAAGATACAGAAAGTTGGTATGTGACTTCCAGTTTTTGAGACTTTACCCTCTCCTTAAATACAGTGTGTTTATCCTGTAAGTGTCACTACTAGGAAATAATGAACATTCACATATATTTTATCAATTATTGGTCCTTTTCCATTATCATAAATGAAGTGCCATAAATTTGCATATGAAAAATATTAAATAATCTAATATTCTAAATAAAGTAATAAGGTTAATTTCTTTCCTGCTGTCACTAAATTCATGTTAGCAGTCTCTCTTCAGCTTGACATCAATTAATGATTTTAATTCCAGACTCTTGTCACAGCGCTCACCACCCTTTCCACTAATTAAAATGGATGATGCATGATGAAGAGAAAACACAAGACTTCTGTTCTTGTTGTAACATTTCTATTCATTAGTACATTTTTTACAACAAAAGACTTGAAGCTTTAATGGCACTAGAGGAAGATGAAGAAAAGTTTATTATCTGTTAGAAACATAGTCTTCTCATACCTCGAGGGAATATAACAGGAAATTATTATGGAATGACCAGATCCCGTGGGACAAAATATCAATAGCTTAGTTTAATTAGTGATACATACAGAGTGCCATCTTCAAAATCTGGGAAACACTTTAACTTGAAAAATAAACAACGGAACCTTATTCATGTTAGTACTTCCCACACCCCCAACAATCACCCCCAAATATACCTTCCAAATTAATCTAAAAGCCACTACAGCATTTGTTCAAAAATGGCTCTTTTAAAAATATACATACCATTCTTCTTGCATCTCTGTGAGAGAAAAGCCTCTCTCTGTGACAGAAAAGCCTCATTTCCCCCACCACCTGTAGTCTTCTAATTAAAGTAGGTAAGCAGCACTGACCATTAATATAAGATGTTTATTGAACAGAATCACCAAGATTTTAAAGACACTTGTCAGGGGCTTATAAAAAAGGGTAGAATTTACTCTGCAGTGAATGTCAATATTAACAAAAGAGGAGCTTCACTTATACCATTTTTCAATTTGCAGTCCAATGGTTTTGTTTATTCAGAATTTCTGAAAAGTCCATTCCACTCAGTCATTTTCACAAAACCCAAGTTTTATTTATTTATTTATTAAATTTTATTTTATTTATTTATTTTTCAAATGTATACACCGCCCTTCCCACAAGGGCTCAAGGCAGCTTATAACCATAAAACATTAAAAATTCATACAGTAAAACACTCCTTCCCTCCCCTCAAAATTCTCACCCTCCCCACAACCCTACCCAATAACCCAACCAACTCTTATCCCCGCCTGCCAAATGCTCTTACACATAAAAAAGTTTTTACATCGCCTCCGGAAGATGCTCGGACTCAAGCAAATTATTTAGTAATAATAAACCAAACAGTAGCAGCAGCTTTTGAGAGTTTGACAAATACTCAAATTAGTAATATATTTACTAATTTATTTTACTGTAATATTTAATAATTAAGAATGGGATTCATTAATGCAGCAAATAAAGAAGCAACACAAAGCAGAATTATTAGCTAGGTAACTCTCCAAGTTGCAAATGTTTACTGCTACTCCCACTTCCCAGTATGATGGGAATTTAACAAGATGTATTACCCTGTCTAAAGACACACCAAAACCAATGTTGTTAGCTCCCCCATCTGGCTTAGCAGCTGAAGTTGACAGAGGTAATTCCCAGAGCATCACTGAAGTCATCCATGGTGACATATATGCAGACAAAGGCATGAACAAGAGAAGATATATGCTCACATTATCTCATTTACTAACACAAGGTCTAAAATGGCAATTATTTCCCCCCAAATGAAGAGAGACAAAGTTTGTAAAAAAAGCAGCATTTAAAAAAAAATGATTTTAAGTTATTTTTGGTAGCACACATGAATTGCCACCCAAATAAAACCATTTAGAATAAAATGTGACATCCTTTTAAGGCTCAGGATACTAGGGATGAGAAAACCCTGGCCCCCAATTTCCCAAGTTTAGTGCTTACTCCCGCCACTGCTCTCCGATCTGCTAACCCCCCGCCCTAGCATCACATAAGCAGTTACCTCCGTCTCCTTCTCACAGTCTCTTTATAGCAGCAATGTACTGAACCACAAGTTTCTCCTACTGGTAGCTGTTCAGCTCCACTTTAGAGTTTCTCATCACATTTCTCCCCAGTCCTTTTACCCTCAAATTCCAAACTAGTTAACCACAAACACTTAGTAGTTTCCCTTCTATTCATATTTTGGAATCGTCACCCTCCTGAGTGGTCCCCTCTTCCCAAGCCTGGACTCAGTTCTGACCCAGGAACTTTCCAAAGGCATTGTTTCCAAGCCTGGTCCAGGCAGGGAGCGGGGATGTTCAAAGGGTAAAAGCGACGAGCTTGCTGCTTTAAAATTATTTTTGCAAATATGCAACAACTTTGGGTAAAAACAGAAGTGATGGCCGCATGGCGGCGGCCTGCTCTGCCCCAGGTCAGAAAGCCGTGGCAGAGACGGTCTGGACTGGGTCGGAGCACTGAACGGACATACCTGTGGCCAGGGCACTGGGGAGGGCAGGGAGCATACTGACGTGCGGTCACCTGGCCATACTCCTGCGTTGTACCCAGTCACTGGCCCCCCACCATGATGCGCAGTCATGATGGCCAATGACAGCCAGCCATGGTGACTGGGGCTGTTTTGGTAGTCCAGGAAGAGACATGATGGCCCGCTTATCCTGGGCTGTGACTGCGGGGATTTCCTGAGGTCAGAGCCTGGGCTAGCTGCCAACACGGCCTGGGGCAATCCCAGGCCAGCGTGTGGTAGCACCCGCATACACATACAAAGTGTCACAAAGCGGGCCTGTCATGTCTGTTTTTACCTTTTGTGATTAAAAGTAAGAGTTGGTAATTGAACTGAGCATAAAGATTGTCTAAATAGTGTGGGGTTTAGAAATGGGGGGAAAGCTAAATTTAATATTTATTTATGGGAAAATTTAAAACCACAGTAATACAGGGAATCTAGGAAATTAACCTACTGTCTAAGGCTGCAATCCACAAACTACTTACTCTGGAATAAGTGGTTTGTTAGCCTGTGTAAGAGTGATACACTAGGTTTTAAGAGTTTATGGGTCTTCAGCCAGTGGTGATGGATTCAAGGCTGGATTAAGACACAGGCAGAGTGTATAGGGCCTCAAATCCCAGAGTCCTGCAAAATGCATCAGAACATCATCTTTCATTTTAAGGAATCTCTCATATACTGGCTGCAAAGTGAAAACTGAAAATGCGATCTAAATTTATTTTATTTTTATTTATATTAAAATTTATATGTTACCCCATCCTGCCTCAGGCATCTCGGGGTGGCTAACAACGTTTTAAAACATATTAAAAAACTATAGCAATAAAGCTACAATTGAAAACAACTTTAAATCCCCAAACAACCCTTACCCACCCTAACCCAATCCACTCACCCCATCGGTAAAGGCCCAGCAGAACAGCCAGGTCTTACACTGTATGCAGAAAGAGGGGAGGTCGGTGGTCAAGTGGACCTCCAATGGGAGGGAGTTCCACAGCTGCAGCGCAGCCACAGAGAATGCCCTCTTCATGGTTGACCCAGGGAACCCCGAGGAGGGCGCCCCCGGACGACCACAAGGGCCGATCCAGGACTCGGAGGGTGAGGCAGTCCCACAGGTAGGTGGGGCCCAAGCTGTTTACAGCTTTAAAGGTCAACACCAACACCTTGAATTGGGCCCAGAAGACTATCGGCAGCCAGCACAGAGAGCAAAGCACTGGTGTAATGTGCCTGCGTCGGCCCATCCCAGTCAGGAGACAGGCCGCCACATTCTGCACCAGCTTCAGTCTCCGAACCAGAACCAAGGGTAGCCCCATGTAGAGTGCATTATAGTAGTCCAGTCTCGAGGTAATAAAAGCATGGACAACTGTGGTCAGATCTGAGTCTGAGACATACGGCCTCAGCCGACGTACCAGATGTAACTGGCGAAATGCCCCCTTCGCCACAGCTGCCACCTGGGCATCCAGGTGGAGCTGTGGATCAAGGAGCACCCCCAGACTCTAGACCTGAGAAACCAGGGGAGTATGGACCCCATCAATGATGGGGGCCTCACTCCCTCGGCTTTCCCCACAACCATCAACCTCAGTCTTGTCAGGATTTAATTTCAGGTGGCTTGCCCTCATCCAATCCCCCACAGCTGACAAACACCGGGTAAGCACCGAGATTGCCAGACCTGGGTCAGATGAAAATGAGATATATAGCTGGGTGTCATCAGCATATTGATGACACCTCACCCCAAACTCCCTGACAACCTCCCCCAAAGGCTGCATATACACATTGAACAAGAGAGGGGATAGGATGGAACCTTGCGGAACACCACACATGAGGTTCTCCACGGGGAGAAGATGAAAACTCACCCAGCTCCACACATTGGGTTCTCCAGGCCAGGAAAGAGTGGAACCATTCAAGAACGGTCCCGCTAATCCCTGCCCTGTCCCGCAACTGAGTCGCCAACAACTCATGATCAACAGTATCAAAAGCAACCGAGAATCTAACAGGATCAACAGGGTCGAGCGACCCTGGTCCAACTCACGGGAGAAGTCGGCGATCAAGGCCACAAGCGCAGTCTCCATGCCATAACCAGGACAGAAGTCAAACTGCGAGGGATCAAGAAACCCTGTCCAAATGCTCCTGGAGCTGTCGAGCCACCACCCATTCAGAAGGTTAGAAACCGGCCAATAGCTGGCCAGGATGCATGGGACACTGTACATGGTAGTAGCCCATCGACCCAACCAGGTATGCTCAAGAGCTGGGGAAAGTACCATCATGAATCCTGCCTCTACAAAAGTGAGGAAAAGGGGTTCTTGGTTCTTTCTTAAGGGGCTTTTTACCTGCTTTTGTGGGGGGAAAGGGCTTGAAGCTGTTGTCCCTGATTCTAGGTGTAGGAAGAGGGGACCACTGCTACCACCTTTTCAAGGGGATGGCAAAGATCTGGTATTGGTAGGGGGATGGGAGAGGGAAAGAATGTGGACTGAGTCACAGAAGGGTTTGGATGGACCCAGCCCTCATCACATTTCCACTTTTGTAAATACAGCACTGGGTTCATTGTAGTCAGCCATGACAGTTCCATCCTGAGCTATGCTCCTGCCAGATCTCTAAGGAGACTGGGACTGGCTGATGAGTGCTTGGGAGATATTCAGTGGTAAGTCAATAGCTCTCCCTCTCAGGAGTGAACCAGTCTTTCAGAATACCAAGGTAAAGCATCATGCTGCTAGGTGAAATGGACAAATGGAGACCTTGAAAGCTTATAGTTAGTAAACATCCTGCAGCAAAGTTCATAACTGAACTGCTATTTGCTTCAGTTTCCTGACACAGTCCCTGTGTTTTAACTAAACATTCTGGTTTACTAAAAATTGCTCTGTATTTTCAACAGTGCAATTTATTTCCTGTGCTAAATTCTTTTTATCACTGTGGCAAACAAACATGAATCAGAGATGGAAGAGGGGCATTCTCTTTATACCAAGTATTAGTAGGAGAATGGCATAAATGGCAGTCTTTATCCATTTCAATCAAGGACAACATAAAGTTCATGCATTTGCTTATTTCTTGTCTAATCAATAGAACCAAAACCTGAAGACTTTAAGCAAAATACCAATGTAATCACATTACCATTAAAATTATAAAGTCAGAATATAACAATTTTATAAAATTGTGGCCATGATTGATTTTTTAATGGACCATCCACTTGTTCTCTGACCTCTCTAAGGATTTTTGTTCCAAGTCTGTTACATACAGTAAATTCATTACCTCCAACCTAGTTCCCAAAAGTATTGCATCACTAAAGGCATGGAGCTTCCAATACTAAGCATAACTGAGAGTAAGTGAACTGTTTCATTCAAAAAACAAAACAAACACCACATAAGCATAATTGGAAAGAGGAGCCATCGTGAAGTGTCAGTATTTGGCTGGAGTGGAAACATTTAGCTGCTTCCCAATCATTAGTTTTAAATGTTAAAATTCAACAGCAGAATTTTAATATGTATTAATGTAGTTACATTAGGAGATAGAAAGGAAGAGGTTTGCAATCTGACTGCAAAATTCCAAGCCCACCATGGAGCGAGTTACCATCTGGTCCTTTTGGAAACATAAGGGAAACTCCCGGCACATGGTCTGTTGCTATATTATCATTTATTATTTTTACAGGTCCTTGCCCTGAAGAACTTACAGTCTGATTTTGGACATGACACAATGTGAAACAAACTGGGGATGGGGAGGAGGGAAAGGGTTGTAATAACATCATGTTATTACTCATTTCTGGCATGTGCACATCTTTATGGCTCCACAGAGAATATCAGACATTATTATTATAATACACCAGGAGTGAGTTTTTAGGAGAGATTTGAAGACAGCAAGGGTGGTAGTTTGGCAAATAAGGACTTGGAAGTTGTTCCATGAGTGGGAGCTATATAAATAATTATACAATGTTATAATTGTACTCATGGTGAATATTGTAAGCCCTCTCATAACATGTGCAGACTGTACTTTCTTCAATATTATTTTAAGTCCGGGGGGGGGGGGAATGACGTATAAATGGGACCAATTTTCCCACTACAAAGAATAAAACCAGCTGCTACATATAGGGACTTTAGCACTCCCTTTTGAAATTTATAAAAACACTTGTACAGTTAGTAGTTACAAATACACAAACATATACACGCCTGTTTTCTTATGTACATTCTACAGTTCTTAAACCTTCTATCACCAATTTATATGAAAATGCAACTACTAAGGATTCCTCAAGAACATAAAAGTGTTTAGGATTCTGGTTTTGTCAATGAAAGTAGTGAACAAATGATCAGAGAGGCACAATCACCTTAAAGGGCGGCACCCAGTTTATGGATGTCCTGTGTGAAGCAGGAGACAGGAATAATGAGGCCAAGGATCAGCACATGGATTATGGTTTAAACCACGTGTATACCAGTCCAGGAACAAAAGAGATCTTGTGCAATAAAAACAACCAAGAGCTACAAGTGAAAAACAGTCAAAAGTAACATATGACTTTCCTTCACTAGAAATAAAGCTGGGATTTTCAATTCAGTTTCGTTCACAGATCAGTTCAATTTATCTTCTACAGCATCACAGACTCAGCATGAAGTATTACCTTTTACACAGAACTTAAGCATGGTGGGCAGGGTAAAGGTTCCTGGGATTCTTAACTGGGTGACATCCGGAGCTCCCTCCGTCCATACAGAGATATACAAGAGGGCTTCCCCTTTTCATAGCCTCTTGTCTTCTGCAAGGGGGTTAGGTTTCCAGCTAATCTCACACCCTGTCTCTGGCTTTCATATCTGGGGGATTCCTCCTAATTACTAACTTAATTACCCGTCTTTTCAGTTGCTTGGAGTTTGCAGGGACAGGAGCAGTAAGAAAATGATAGACATCATGGAACTGACTAGAGCTTTGTTCATTTACTTCCACTGCTGCTTGGGCACCGTTATGAAAAGCAGCAAAGTCCCAGCATCTGTAGACTCATGAAGATACTGCATTGGTTTGCCCTTATTCACTGAAAGGGTGTTCCCTCCCCACCTCAGACCCAGCATTGAAGGTTAAATAGTTATGCTTTAATCAAAAGATACTGTTAAAAATTTTTTTTGGCTCAAAAACATGTATCACCTGTGAAAAGTTCCTACTTGCCACTGACAAGCTGAAGGGAAGACTGTTAAAGTCTTCCTTACAAAATGAGGGACAAAATAAGCAAACACACAAATCAATGAAGATGTATTCAAAAAGAGCTATAAAGATGTGCACATGCCAGAAATGAGCAACAACATTACTACTACTACCCCTTTCCTCCTCCCCTCACATCTCCCCCACTCCACCCTAGTTTGTTTCTTTCGCATTGTGTCCAAAATCAGACTGTTTTAAAAAACGTAAGGAGCCTCCTCTTCCATCCTTCACTCATGTCCTCCTCTTCTCTATAACTAAGCTAAACATGTTCCCCTGTGACTTCTCAACTTCATGAATGTATCTCTGATGCTCCCTAGTGTCCCCTCCCTTGCACTGTAAGGTAAGCCTCTGGGGGTAGGGACTTGTCTCTCTAACCCACTAACTGTACAGCGTCAGGTACATTGCAATAATAATAATAATAATAATAATAATAATTAATAGCAGTAGTAGTAGCAGCATCATTAGAATCAAGTATCTATCATTTGTTAATTTTTAATACTATTGTACTGTTGTTGTATATGCCCACCAATTTACACCCAACATTTCTACCTTAAAACTACCCAAATTCATTGTTTTTGATGGAGCTTGGTAACACCCAGGACATCACAGGACTTGCCCCCCAAATGGAGCAATAAGAGGTGGCATAACCTGGACTCATAACCTTTGAGATTGCAAGGTAAGGGGTGAAATACAGTTTGAAAATATTAACTGGTCCAAAATAAAGTTGTAAATATGACACACAAGCAACATAATCATTTTAAATGTTAAGGGAAGGGAGCACAGACAATAACAAATGTACTCACCATTTATTTTGTAAATTAACCATTTAATGCACACATCACTACATAAGAATATATCAAACTCCAGTGACAAATTCATTTGTAATACTCAAATTGCAAATTGTGTTTCTGCACAGCATAAAGTCAAATGGCAATAGGCTAGATATGAAAAAGGATTTGAGGGAAATATACAGATTTTATTCCAAATTTATATAAATATTATATTCTCCGAAAATGCCTATAAAAATCAATGATTGAATGAGGCTGGTTATTCCACAATCAGGTTACAGAGCCGCTACCTGGTTGTGTGAAAGCTAACAAATATAGCCAGAGAAACCGTCTTTGCTGATGTCCAAAACAATCCTTTTTCCTCCTGTTAGTATGTGATCGCTATGAAGGCATTAGTATTTGGGTCACCTGACCAGTGAGCTTCAGTTGAATGCACATTTTTAGTTTAAAAAAAAAAAAAAGAAGAAGGCAGGAAATTCTCTCTATCAAGGTTTAAGCAAATACTGAAGTCTACCTCTCCTGTTCTTGCTTCATTCGTATTCTCTCCTCTTCTGAAGTAAGGGCTTCCTGCACTTTTATTTTACCAGTTTTTTCAATCTTGTCATCTTTTCGATGTTTGCCAAACCTGTTAATAACAAAAAAATTCTAACTTGTCAAATGAACAAAACCGAATTTTCCTTTTTCTAGGATGTCAGCTCATTGTAAGGAGCTCCCTGAAACGGGAATGGCAGAAAGGCTCAGCATTTATTAAGGAAATAACCAGTTTAAATATTTCTCAGCCATGAGAATTTATGACCGTTAGGTTTTTAGCAGTGTATCGTTTTTCTATCAACATTTCTGGGGTACTGTTTTTGAATGTACAGCCAACCAATGCTTTTACATTATTCCCCAATACAACTGCCAGAGAATAAGAGTCGGTTTACACTAGCTTAGGCCTGTTTCTTGTCACATGGAGGAAGCAAACTACAATCACCTGTTTAATAAACTGCCCTGCAAAAAGCAGCATTACTCTAGTTTGCTCCAGAGCAGCAGCCACGTTGGAAGCACGGGACAAAATTCAACCTTTACTTGTCCCTTTACTTTTAAAACCCCAAATATATAGAGGCCATGTTACCTATGAGATTGCCTCTCTCCTGCCACAAGTGAGATCTTTGATACTTGAGCTGAGTTCTCTTGCTGGGTACAACTACAGGCAGGTGTCCTGGAACTCTGGAATTCAGTTTTGCCCTTTGTCAGGCTGAGACCAGATGGACTGCACTTCCTGGCATAACTTTGCAGACCATGAGGGATGCTCAGAAGAGAAGGTGCTTTACTGTTTGGAGTAGACTGGGTTTGGGTTTGTTATTTTATATTTATCATGGAGCAACATCTTCTATAAATCTAAGTAGTAAATATTCAACATGTTTTAAAGACTACAAAAAAAAAATCTGGCATATTTAAAGCACAAGGGATAACATCTATGTATCCACAACGCGCTTGGCATCTATCACATCTAAAGCTTGAAAAGTATTATTCATCCAGTGTTCTGTAGAAACTGATGAAAGTAGATTGCCACTCATAGCATTTATTCACTCAGAAGCTCACATCAAAAGTAAAAATAAAAGCATTTAATAACGTGCAAAGCGGTGTCAGGCCATTCAAACAACTACCCAATCAAAACACTTGCAAATGGAGGAATACAAACTCAATTTATATTCATAGGTCAGATAAAAGCTTTGAAACCAGAAAGCTTTTATGCATTTTCTCCTTTGTCCCTTTTCTTGAAGAAAGCCACTGCAAGAACAGAACACAAAGTGACCCTATGCACAGAATAATCTGCGGTCACTCAGTCAACAGATAATATTACACAAAGCAGCCAAGTTTATAGCTCTTAAGGGCAACTGTTCAGCAAAGTGCAGTGGACTGGGGAATACACAAACTTCGAAGTACATGGGTGTTCCTCAATTTTTGTGCAATGCACATTTTCAAAGACATCCAGGCCAGACCAGATCATTAACAACTACAAGAAAAAGGGGAAGGGAGGAAGCTTATTGAACTAGAGACATAAACCTCAAGCATATTACAATAGAAAATCAAAATAGGATCTCTGTTTTTATACAGTGACAGTTGCTTTATGTCAAGGTTTTGGTGTTGATCTATAAGGCCCTTCACGGTCTGGGCCCCTCGTACCTCAGGGACCCTCTCGTCCTCCGCGCCCCAGAGTGGCTCCTTCGGTCAGCCGGGGGTGCCTTCCTGGAGGTTCCCCGCGTAAACCGGGGGGCCACAATGGAGAGGTCATTCTCGGTGGCCGGGCCGCGCCTTTGGAAGCCCGCCTGGCCCCAAGCCTGTTGATATTCCAGCGGTGTTGTAAAACCTGGCTGTTCGCCCAGGCCTTTGGGGGGGGGGGGGCAGGGTTTTTATCCTCCCCTACCCTGTTTTAATGTTAAATTGTATCCCGGGGCCCTGTTTTAAACATCAAAATTGTTTTGATATTTTAAACTGTTTTATATTTGTTTTTATATGTATTTTTTATTATTGTTGGAAGCCCCCCCGAGCTGTTCTCAGGAGGGGCGAGGTATACATTTAGAAAATAAATAAATAAATAAAATGTCTCACTTTTACAGTTAAAAGTCCATCAAACAAGAGAAACACCTAGACAGAGGGTGAAAACAGACATGACGCTAACCACCCTTGGTGGTTATTTATGCATGTTGCAGGGCTGCATAGGGCACCAATACAGCCCTGCAACATGCATAAATAACCATCAAGGGTGGTTAAAGGGTGGTTAGTGTCATGTCTGTTTTCACCCAGAGAGTCTTACATTTCCTGCCCCATAAGACAACAATGTAAATAACGTATTTAATGCACAGGGAGGAAGAGCAATCAGAGAGAATGGGAAAGCTTTCCCCTCTACTCCCAGATAGTTCAAAATTTAACATTTTTTGTTCAGAAATACAGGGTAATATTATTTCAGAGAGATAGTAAACCTTAGTCTTGATTATCTAGTAAGAACAAATACACACGTTAACTGGTAGGGATGGGCATTCCGGATTTGGATTCATCCGTAAATGTCTGAAAAATGGGCAGTTGCGAATTAATCCGTATAATTCACAATATGTGATAGAACTGTACTTACAGATCCAGATTCCCCCCACCAGCATCCCCTGGGGCTCTGGAATCTACTTACCGGCCTCAGAGCGAATTACTGAAGGACCACTGCTACTGTGGAGACCCCAGCAGGCTCCCTCCCTGCTCCCAATCATGCATGCGCAAATGGGCTACCACCCTTAACCCAAAAGGTGGTAGCCAAAATGGTGTTACTGTCCTTTTGGTTAAGGTCACCAGCCATTTTTCACACGTGCATGCTGGAGCTTGGAGCGTGCTGTGGTGAGCGAGTCCACCAGAGTCCCCACAGCCATAGAGGTGCTCTAATCAAGCCCTCTGAGGCGGTAAGTACCACTCTGGGGCCCCGGGAAATAGTGGGGGGTGGGGTGGGGGGAATCAGACCCACTGGGCTAGGCTACGCATGGGACTTGGATGGACTAAGGGTCAGTTTCCCCTGGACTTCAGTGGGAAAATTTCCAAATCCATAACTAATTTACAAATTACTAGGGATGGGACGTTCAGTTTTGGAAAGAACCCAAAGTACCTGATAATGGCTATATTAGATTAATCTGATATTTCGGTTCTTTCTTGGTATTGGCGGTATCGGATCTTCTGCATTTTTTAAAAATTGGATTTTTAACAGAAAACTGCAATGTTAAAAACCAATACCGAGATAACAGAGAACTGATAGGAGAACCAATAGACAGAAAACCGAAACCGATAAAAACCAAGAACTGAAATTTTGCCCACCTGTACAAATTACATATCCAAATCTGTAATGGATCAAAATCTGTTATTCAATCTGAATACCCATCCCCATTAACTGGTAAATTCAGTACTTTCCTAATAAAAACTCTACATTAAAGCCTAGTTTCAAAACAGCTTAATATTACTCTAGCTGGAATATAAGCAAATGCCTCAAGAATACATTTTATGACAGATTGAAATAATGGTTATAAATTAAAAATATCCCATCTATCTAAGAGTGTGAGAAATCAATGAGGGAAAGCAGCTGAAATCTTGTTCACTTTAATTGCCAAGATACTCTAGGGTTGTTCTTAATTTACAGCTTCTTAATTCTTCCTTTGCAAAAATGGTCAGAAAAGTTTCAACATAAACATGAACTCAAGAGTCAGATTCATAGGGTATTTTCAGATGTTACGAGATCACGCTCAACCACGGACAATCCCGTGGTGGCGGATGGTCCTGTAACATCTGGTTGCTCGCCGCCAGATGTTCACCACGGTGAACCACCGGCGGTAATCAAAATAACCACGCTTTCAAGGATGGTCCGGGCACAATCCCCGAAAGCATGGTTAACTGAACCACGGCCCGGAATCGGCAGACGGTAACATCTGTTACCGCCGCCGTTTTCTGGCCGTAACCCAGACCCCGGGATGGAATCGGGCACAGCGGCCATCTCCGGGAGGGCGGGCTGCTGGGGGAGCAGGGCTGTGCGGCCACATGTTGCACCGTGCAGCCCCGCCCCCTCCCCAGATTCCCCGCTGGCATGAGCCGGCTCATCTGTTGACAGACCATTCTGATTCCGGCCGGGAATCAGAAAGGTGATTCCGTGACGAGGCCAATAGTTTGTCAACTACTTTGCAGACAAGATTGCTTGGATTCAGACCGACTTTGACATCGGATTAGGAGAAGTAGGGGAAGAGCGCGAGGGGACGGAAGCCCTGTCTGGTCCAGCTTTGTGGGGGGAGTTTCAGGAAGTGACGCCGGCCGATGCAGCAGATGTCATAGGGTCTGTGAGGGACACATGTTGTGAACTCGATCCATGCCCGTCCTGGCTGGTGAAAGCCTCCAGGGAGACGTTGGGGACGGTGCTGTGAGGGTAGTGAACGCGTCCTTGCAGCAGGGGAGGTTGTCGCCTTGCCTCAAGGAGGCTGTGGTGTGCCCCCTGCTGAAAAAAACATCTTCAGACGTGGATGCACTCGCCAGTTACTGCCCTGTCTCTAACCGTCCCTTTTTAGGGAAGGTTATTGAGCGGGCGGTGGTACTCCAGCTCCAGCTGCATCTGAACAGCATCGGTTTCCTAGACACTTTTCAATCTGGGTTCCATCCCGGCTATGGCACTGAGATGGCATTGGTGGCTTTGGTAGACGACCTCCGCCGGGAGATGGACACAATATGTTCAACATTTCTCATCCTGCTAGATCTCTCCACCTTTGATACCGTGGACCATGGGCTGCTATTGAGACGGCTGCGTGCCCTGGGGGGTCTGGACGGGACTGTTCTTGAATGGTTCCGTTCATTCCTCTCGGGGAAAAGCCAGGTCGTGAGAGGGTTCGGGGTGCGGTGTCACCAGTATGCTGATGATACTCAGCTGTACCTCTCTTTTTCAACTGACCCAGATCCTGCTGTCCCGTTTCTATCCCAATGTTTGGAGGCCGTGGCGGAATGGATGAGGCAGAGCAGACTGAAGCTCAACCTCGATAAGACGGAGGTGATGTTGGTGGGGAGAGCGAGGGAGGTAGTGGCCCCCCTGGTTGGGGGGGGGTTTCTCCTCCTATAGCTCAACAGGTCTGGAGTCTGGGGGTGATACTGGACGCAGACCTTTGCCTGGAGTGGCAGGTGGAGGCAGTCGCTAAGGCTGCCTTCCGCCAGTTGTATCTGGTGCGTGGGCTGCGTCCGTTCATCTCCGGCCTGGACCTGGCCTCCCTCATCCATGCTTTCATCACCTTGAGGCTGGACTACTGTAACGCGCTCTACGTGGGGCTTCCCTTGTACCTGGTTCCGAGGCTGCAGCTAGTGTAGAATGCGGCGGCTCGTCTCCTGACGGGGACGGGCCGTCGGGAGCATATTACACCTGTGCTCCAAGCTCTGCACTGGTTGCCGATAGCGTGCCGAGCCAGGTTCAAGTGTTGATCTATAAAGCCCTTCACAGTCTGGGCCCCTCATACCTCAGGGACCGCCTCGCCCTCCGCGCCCCAGAACGGCTCCTTCGGTCTGCCGGGGGTGCCTTCTTGGAGGTCCCCCATGTTAAGCGGGGGGCCACAATGGAGAGGGCATTCTCAGTGGCCAGGCTGCGCCTTTGGAACTCCCTTCCGGAAGAAGCTTGCCTGGCCCCTAGTCTGTTGACATTCCGGAGAAGTTGTAAAACCTGGCTGTTTGGCCAGGCTTTTGGGGAGGGTGGGATAAGGGGGATTTTTTTTAGCTCCCCCACCTGATTTATGATTTATGATTTATTATGTATTATAAAGGCCCTGAGCCCTGTTTTAATAATTTATATGGTTACTGATGATTTTAAACTATTATATTGTATTTTATTGTTGGAAGCCGCCCTGGGCTGTTCGCAGGAGGAGCGGGGTACAAATTTATAAAATAAATAAATAATAAAATAAAACAGGCGCCCCGTCACGTCTGAAATCACCCATAGGTTCACAATTCTAATTCTAACTTAGCTTTTGGTGACAACCATTTAACATCAAGACTGTTCAAATATATAAAAAAAGGATCAACTATTTTTCTCTTCCTGTCTTCTAAAAGATGATGTCCTTTTGCAGTTAGATCATTTTACAGTACGTAAGAAGAAATGGCTAGTCCTCAAGACATGGTGGTAACTCACTGCTTTACTAGCAAAAAAGTGAGGGTATGTGAAGAGATTGGTACACTTCTGAGCTGTGACGTCAAACCAAAAGAAGATAATGAGTTGTGTATTTATTTACATATATACCCCACCCTTCCCTGAAGGTATATGACCCAATCAAAGTAAAACATTCAAATTCTGTTCTGTTGGTTATATAAATTTACTACAGCGATATCAGCTTGCTTTAGAAACTCTTCAGTCAGTTAAATTGGATCCCAAGTCCATTGAGTTAAAGGGACAAGCTTATGAGAACGATATATCTGTACACTTAAAACACTTCAAAAGGACTGTGAATTAAGTCCTTGGAGCTGATCAGCACTATCTTTTGTAGCCCACCCTGAGCTCTAGGAAAAGGGCAGGATATAAAATTTAAATGCATAAATAAATAAAATAAATAAAATTAGGATAACTGAACACAGAATGCAAGCAGTCCTTATATCCTACTTTTAAATAAGCTGGAAAGGATCAAGCTACCATATCTTTTTGGTTTTGCTTTCAAGCTGATAAAGATGGTTATATGTTAACAATTTGAATTCTGAATTGATAGTAAATATCAACAGTGGCTTCAGTTTGAAAGATATCAATATTTCTGATACAACAAAAATAATCTCCATGTAATCTACTAAATGGATTTTACCCTGATGCGTTACTGATGAGATCATTGCTGTCTGCCAAATCATCCACATATTTCATTAGACTAAAGGGTGATGGGAGAAACACGCATTAGTTGATTAATGAAAAAAACAAAAATTGATTGAGACAGAAAAGTTCAGTAATATTATGTTCCCTAATAATAAAAAATGACCAACACTAAATACATGTCTTGAGTTTCTGTCTAAAAGCAAAACATTCTCTTTTCCCTTTAGCAGTGGGAAAACTTGCTACATGTAAAACAATTAAAAATAAGCCTTCCCGAAACTCCAAACCCTCCTACTTGAGCCGTGTTTTAATTAATCTTCTAAAATAAAAAATTACAAGTG
Organism: Sphenodon punctatus; assembly: GCA_003113815.1. Lineage (NCBI taxonomy): Eukaryota > Metazoa > Chordata > Lepidosauria > Sphenodontia > Sphenodontidae > Sphenodon > Sphenodon punctatus. The sequence continues at coordinate 3,741,826 of QEPC01004073.1, read as the reverse complement.
CATGGGTCTCCCCAAAACCACCACGCCTAGGGCAAACAATTTCTTAGCACTGAACTAGGTACTGTACTCACAAGCGCACAGGTTTAAACAAGATATCCTGAAATGCTAAACTGAGAGCTTAACCCTCGCAAGCTTTTGCCCAATTGTGCTTTGACAAAATTTCTTAGTTTTAGTAGCCCCGTTTTTCATCTACTACATATCTTATTTGTATTATAGATATTCCAGATAGCCATAATCGCAGCCCATCAGGTGTCATAAAACCTAGTGTATCACATCCCTACCTCCTGGATGGGGGAGACTGGGTCAAGGATGCTTACATCTTCTGCTGCATCATTTACCTCCACATGCAATGGAAAACTTTCAGCAAGGTGAAGGTAAGTGCATAAAGAGCATGCGGTTGCAGAGTTGGCTGAGAAGGACACACTCATTCCCTTAGCAAACATACAAGGATTCCTATCTCAAGAGGCATTCACTCTTCATGTAATGAGGAACCCAATCTGACTGAGTTTCTATGGCAAGTATCCAGTAAGCAAGGCCCTACAATGTGGCAACCTTGAACTATAAGGCAGCAGAAGTGAGCCCTGGCTCTATAGAGTGGCATATGGTTTCCATACAAATGGCCCCAAACTCCACAACCGGGGAGACAAAACCAATTTGTTCAGCAAGAAGATCCTTTGCAGAGGAACGCTATCAACACAGACAGTAATAAATGGTCATTTCTCCTACCTATGTCATTGCCACTGGACAAATCTCTATACAGGGGAGAGAATGATTTTTGTTGTGGAGCTACTCATAGTCCGCTCTAGTTATACCCATATTAGAATGTGGATTCGTAGCATCTACTTGGGAAAAAAAAGGTCTTGTGTTTTAGGGTGCTTTCCCACGTGACAAAATGTGCACCATTTGCCTCCTCAAGAAACTCTAAGATGCAAATGTTGTGCGGCTATTGTCATGTGATGTTGGCCCCAATCAAGCAGAGGATGCAGAACCTCTCAGAGTTTCTCATAGAGGCAAATGGTGTGTGTTTTGTCATGTGGGAAAGTGCCCTTAGATCTGGCTTTGGTTTTAACCAACATACCTAGTTCTTATTCCAGCAGGCTTCATGTGTGACTCAAGCAGTGGATATTTTTGGTGGCTTCATCCTTTTAAAAAGGAATCAACATGTGCAGCCTTTTTATGTTGAATAAGGAAGATTTTTGGTTTTCCCAGCAAGGGGCAAAACCAGCATCAACAGCAGATTTATAAGAGAGAGTTCAATACACAAGCTTCAGCATTTCAGTACACAATTTTCAATACTACTATCTGGCATGTCAGATTTAGTAATAGACTATTTCAGTGAAAGGGTGTTTCCTGTTCAGTCACAGCCTTCCCCTCCTTCCTCAGTCTGACTCAGGAGAAGTGTTTCCATGTGGCCTTTCTGTTGTTCTATTTGGTCACAGGCTTTGTTACTCTTAGGCCTCAACATCTTCTCAAAACTACTGCCCAACAGCTAGATGTCTCTGAAAATGACAGTCAGTTACCACGGTACCTCCTCCACAAGTTCTCAGGACCCAAAATTACATAATGTGGGCTTACTTCCAAAAGGCAGATTAGAAAGGGAATAAGGCAGATGTTAGAAAATACCGCAACCTAAACAAACCAACAAATAGAAAGTGTTACCTGGGGTGGTGTGAGTGGGGACATGCGCAATCACGACTAAGGCTCTGTAATTGCGGGGATTAGCACCAGTGAGAATGTACTAATCCCCTTTTACCACGTGAACACACTCATGCATTACCGGGTCCCCAAATGTAGCCTTTACAAAGACATGCGTTCTCGCATGACAAAAGGGATTAGTGCATTCTCACAGGCACTAATCCCTTCAATTACAGGCCCTTTTCACATGAGATGACCTTGCACACGTGGGTAACTGGGTGGGCAACCGTGTAATCGCCGGTGGGGATGGGTGGGGGTGCGTGCATGCTCCCGCACCCCACTTATCTCCCCCACATGGAGGCATTTATTATTTATTTATTTATATGCATTTATTGGCCGCCCGCTCATGCCCACGGCATCCTGGGGCAGCTCACAACAGATAAAATACAATAAAACTCATAAAAACATCACAAAATAAAAATAATTAAAAAGAGTGATCCCCCCAACGTTTACTATAAACCCCACCCCCAAACCCCCAACCTATCCTACCCTCCCACCCTCCCCTCCGAAGGCCTGGGCGAACAGCCAGGTTTTGCAGGCTCGACGAAATGCCATCAGACCCGGGGCCAGGCGAGCTTCCTCCGGGAGGGAGTTCCAAGGTCGCGGCCCGGCCACCGAGAACGCCCTCTCCATTGTGGCCCCCCATTTAACATGGGGAACCTCCAAGAAGGTGCCCCCAGCAGACCACAGGGATCACCTCGAGGCACAGAAGGTGAGGCGGTCCCCAAGGCATGAGGGGCCCAGACCGTGTAGGGCTTTATAGATCAATACCAACACTTTGAATCTGGCTCGGTACGCTATAGGCAGCCAGTGCAGAGCACAGGTGTTATATGCTCCCGCCGCCTCATCCCTGGGAGGAGATGGGCCGCCGCATTCTGCACCAGCTGCAGCCTCTGAACCAGAACCAAGGGAAGCCCCACATAGAGTACATTGCAGTTGTCCAGCCTCGAAGTGATGAAGGCGTGAATAAGAGTGGCCAGGGCAGGCCCAGAAATGTATGGGTGCAGCCTCCGTACTAGATACAGCTGGCAGAAGGCAGCTTTAGCCACCGCCTCCACCTGCCGATCTAGACGGAGGCCCGAATCCAAAACCACCCCCAGACTCCGAACCTGTTGGGCTACAGGAAGGCAGACCCCCCCCCTACAAGAGGGGCTGGCACCTCCCTCTTATCAGGATTGAGCCTCAGTCTGCTCTGCCGCATCCAATTCGCCACGGCCTCCAGACATTGGGAAAGCAACAAGATGGCAGGGCCTGGGTCGGTTGAAAAAGAGAGGTACAGCTGAATATCATCAGCATATTGGTGACACCGCACCCCGAACCTTCTCACAATTTCCCCCAGGGGCTGCATGTACACATTAAATAAAAACAGAAACAGGATCGAACCCTGCGGAACGCCACAGGTCAAGACCCGGGGGCTCAATGTTTCAGTTCCCAGCACCACCCGCTGACTTCTCCCCAAAAGGAATGAGTGGAACCACCTAAGGACAGTCCTGTCCAGGCCTCCCCAGGTCTCGCAGCTGTCTCAGCAGCAGCCCATGGTCCACGGTGTCAAAAGCAGCCGAGAGATCTAGCAGGATCAAGAATGTAGAACATCCTGCAGCCATCTCCCGGCAGAGATCATCCACCAAAACCACCATCGCCGTCTCGGTACCATAGCCGGGGTGGAACCCAGGCATTGAGGAAAATGGAGGTGCCTCTGTGCGTGGAGATGGGTGGGCATCTGTATAACAGGCCGCCCACGCGCCGCACACCTGCCACCGCCTCCACCCATCCCATCTGCACTGCAGCGCCTCCCGGGTCTGTGTAAAAACGCCCACAGAGCTGTGGTTGTAATTGCACAACTCTCCCCTCCCCATGTAATTTCCAAAAGCAGCCCAACACACCCGTACCCTGCTGAGAATTGAGAATCCTTGGAACCCAATAACACAATATACACTATTATCCGGAACATTTATAACACTGTATGTGTTATTAGATCACTCTCTCATAATAATCTTCAGAAAATAATCTTTCCATTACTCAGTTTCCTCATGTATTAAATGGAGCTAATACTTCCCCCAAGAGATACATTGTGAGGCTAAATTCAATAACGATAGCATATTGCTCTGATATCGCCAAACAAACACTCTTTTCTTATAGCTTTCCCATTATCTGAAAGGAAATGTGAAACAATGGCAGTTCCAAGGAGCATGTCTGGGAGCCATTAGCAAACCTGCCTGTGAAAAGAGTTCAACCTTCTGAAAACTGATTAACATAAAATAAACTTCTTCCTACTGGTTTCTTCAGTGAGGACTTTCTCTTCTTCTAGCTGCTACTATTATGAATCATGATTAACACAAATGAACAAAGGGAACCAGAAAGATGGAGAAGAGATGACTTATATGAAAGAAGTTTATAAAATCATAAGTTGAATGGAACTAGTAAACGGGGAGGGGTTATTTACTCTCTCAAATAGCACTAGAACTAGGGGACATGCCATGAAACCAACTGGCAGCAGATTTTTTTAAAAAATTATTTAAAAAATTTTTTTTTTTACTCAGCATACCACTGATTGTGGAACTTGTTGCCAGAGGCCGTGGTCAAGGCCAGTAGCATAGCTGGGTCTGAAAACAGGGTTGGATAAGTTCTTGGAGGATAGGTCTATTAATGGCTATTAGTCAAGTAGGTTGTGAAGACGTAACCTCTGACTATTGGGAGCTCAGAATGAGCAGTAGGGAATGGATCACTCCATTATGGCCTGTTGGGTACTTCTCTGGTTCCCAGGCTGAAGCAATCCAGTTGTGGCCACTGTTGGGAGACAGAATGCTAGACTCGATGGACTATTGGCCTAGCCTAATATAGTGCTGCTTCTGTTCTTATGTAGCAAAATCTAATCCAACAGCATTGCACTTTTAAATCTATCATTCTCTCCCCTGAGTCAGATATAGCAAGAAGTGGAGTCCAAAAGGCAGGAGCTGAGATTGGCAAAAGTGGGTATACCTCTGGACTTAATCAAGAGTTGCTAAAGCTGACGTGCTGAACTCTGGTTCAGGAAAACATGTACTGAGTCAAACGATAAGACCTACATATCACTAAACAAGCAAGTGCAAAGGAGGCAAACAGCTATATTAAAAAAATATCACTCTGCAGTGAGAAGTCTGGATCCAGGAAATACCCTCCTTTTCCACAGCCCGATCCTCATGTTCTATTCACTGATGCCCAAATCTACTAACAGATACTTCAGAAACGACTCTGTTACAGCGGTGAGCCACCATCTGTTAAATACTGGATCATGGCATCAGTGAAAGAATCGGGAAGGAAAATTTTGAAGAAAAAAACTTCTGTTTAGCCACAAGTAATTTGGCAATGAGCAATGACGAGAGTTAACCACAGGAAGAGTGCTTGCCAGTTTAATGGTGATTTTGTAAAACACAGCACATTCTGAAATTTGCTCAAGTGTGGCAGAAGCTTCTTTGAGGTGGGTGTACACACGCCACCATGAGAACAATTATCTGATTGTACACAAGCCTTCAGTGCTCCTGGTAGGATCATATTTAATAAGCAAAATGTGTGTTGTGTAGCATCCAACAACAGATGTGTGTTTTTCTAAAAGAAAATCTCATAGATGAGATCTGACCAAGCTAAACCAGCCTTTTAATGGATAATGTACTCTTAATGGACAACATATCCTTTCATTACTGTCACTTAGTGCACTTCAAAATGTCTTCTTTCCCCTCTCCTGCAGTCATATTATCCAATCAAGGCCGCAATGTTTTGTTAGTTAACTCAACACTTAGAGGAGTTCTATAAAGGTTGGAACAGTATGATATTAAACTGGGTATTAAACAGTTGTAAATAAAAGACAGAAAACCAGGTAAGCTGCAGAGTCAATTTTCACTCACAAATTATTAGTTATTTTGTTGAACACTATATAGAAACATGCTTATACTTTGCAGTGCAGAAATATATGTATGTATATATATATATATATATATATATATATATATATATTTCTGAATAGAATTTTCAGAATTACAATTGATCGCTCTGTTCCTCTGTGTGTGTGTGTATATATATATATTTAAAATATCTATCTATCTATCTAATAGATATTTTAAATATATACACACACACACACACACACACACACACACACACACACACACACACACACACACACACAGAGGAACAGAGCGATCAATTGTAATTCTGAAAATTCTATTCAGCAACACAAACATATTAACAGCTGCATGTAATTATTATTATGCAAGATATGTTGTCTTTGCTGGTTCTACAGATTGTATGACCTTCTTTCTTCTGTGAATTTTCTGTAAGATGTGAACTGCTGCATGTCAAAGTGGCTCTACCCCATTCTGTTCAAATTATACTATGCAGGTAAAGAGATTTCGCCCCATCACAAACCAGTGGCATGTCAAAAATGCAGACCTGAATGGTCATTTTGCTATTGCTGGATTCATTCAATTCTGATATAAAGATAAGCTCTGAAAGACAATATAGATTCTGATGTTAAAAAGTGTGGACCAATTTGGGTACTAATAAAATGACATTATGTATCTTTAAATCAGTAGTGTCCACTTAAGAGTACTTGGAGAGAGCATTTAGACAGTATCTGCTTTTCAGTCTGTCCTCTTGACTACTATACTTCTAATTCCTTCTCTGTACATTTTAATGCATTATTGTTTCAAAATACAATGCTACAAATTGCAAATTACATCTGGCTTAAGGGCTGATTATGAGAAATACTAGCACTGTTGCCTCTGCCTGAATAACTCTGATAATAATGAGAGATTGATTGAGCTCCAAGCATCCCAAATGATGAGAAGGGTCAATTTGAACATTTCTATTAGCTTCTTTTGTTAGATCCAATACTTTGTCAGGTCAGAGGCAAATGATCATTCTGCATTTGGTTACCATGGTTTTAGTTTTCCTAAAGCAGTAGTATAATTTAGAAAATGGGTACTGTCCCAAAAGCAAACCCTATAAAAAATACAAATGAGGCACAGGCCATAAAAATCAATTCTTTTTTATATGGGCACTTGAGAGATTTTGAAGGGGGAGAATGGAGAAAAAGGCCTTCTAAGGTCTCCCTATTAAACATTTTTTTTTCTATTGCAAAGAGGAGGAAAGCAGCATCTGGTACTATGAATATTTATTTAAGCTTCATTTTACATCTCAGATGCGTCTTACCTATGAGTGTAAGGCACCACAGATAAGTGTTTTATATAAAACACAACAAAAAATCTCCACAGTCAACGTGTGCTTAGTTGGCATCTTAGCAACAAAGGAAAAGCTTTTAGAGGTGGGGAACGGTTAACACCAACTTAATTAGCATTAGAATACAAATGGTATACATTGATTTGATGGGCTACTAAAAAGGGGCATTTATTAGAGAGAACATGAACATTCTTTTTTAGCATTCCTCTTACAACTAAATCTTGCAATCAACGTGTAAAAAAAAAAAAAAAATCTGCAAAGGTTTACACAACCATACAAAAGGTTAATCAAACTCCTGACAGTTCATCTGGAACCTTCCAAAGATTAAAACTTCCCTACAGATCTCATTATCTGTGAAAGTTAATATGTCAGTCAGCATTTCTTCTGTCAATTACTGGAAAATCCTTGTTGATACCCGTTTCCTAGAGACTATCCTCTGCAGAGTAAATTAAGCAATACATGATATCACTTTAAACCAAGGGTGCACAACACGTGGCCCACAAAGCAATTTTCCTTGGGCCAGAGACTCTTGAAAAAATCATAAAAATCTGAGTTTTAATCCCCCCCCCCCCAATAAATTTCTAGCCCGCATATTGGTAGAAATTAGAAAATAGTTTAGAAAATGTGATTGTGACAAAGGATAATAAAAAAGACCAAAAAATATATATTTTAACCTCACGATATTTAAGCTGATCTTGTGATTTTTCAGGGGCCTGACTCAGGATATTTAAAACACTTGGCACGGGGCTTTTGGTCGTCCCACCTCACACAGAGCTGGACATCATCTCTCTGGTGCCTGAGTAATAAACGACCCACGCTACAGAAAGAAGCCTTGAAACTGTCAATCCCAGCCACGTCCTTGTTCTGTCCAGAATATGACATGGCTGAGACAGGCGAGGCCACACGGGACAAGGAGGGGAGGCTACCATGCCTAAGGTATCCTTACCCATCCTTGGGCAAATGAGCAACGCGCGATGCAGTTGCTCACGTGCCCAGGGCCCGCCAGATGTTCCCCCCACCCCGGGGTGGGTGAGCAGCTGGCTGCTCCAGAATGTGTCTTTGGAAACATTCTGAGGATGTGTCACAGAGCAGACTTACCCAACATGGGGTAAGGCAGCCCAGGGTGGGGCAATCCGTGTGGCTGAGCTCTGCGGCAGGGCTGTGAGCGACAGGCACTGGCACCTGTTGCATGGCCATCATGGCCAGAGTGGGCTTTAGTTCCAGCTGGGGGAGGGAGGTGGGGCAGGGCCCAGTGCACACTCATGCAGTCGGTGCTGAGGTCCTCCCCAGCTGTAGTGGCACTCCAACAGGGGCTGGCCTGCCTGGCTTCCCCACGTTTGCCCCATTGTCTGGCGGTGGCAACTGCCCACAATGGGGCTGCGTTCAGATTCAGCTATCGCTGCTCTTAGTGCAACATGTCCCACTGGCTGATGACCAGTGACGTTCAATTGATGAGTAGTGCTTCCAACAGGCAGTGATCGGCTCAATTTGTCAAGAGGGTGAAGGTTACACCCACTTTATGGAACTGACTAGACTGCAGCTGGCCATCTACTCTGTGAAAGGACAAACCATGAAAACTACATATCCCAGCCTTCAGTTCTTCATATAGAGCGGACCAGCAAAGAGGAAAGTGGCAATGAGCAATATTTTAGGATGCCACCAGCTACATTTTGGACCTCTTGATGTGACCAAGGAAACAGAGTATTGTTTGAGCATGGAGAAAGATTTTTAATTACAGTAATTAAACCCTGGGAATTTTTATTTTTTTTTAAAAATGTATACAGAATTAAGGATTGTGCTTGCTGGATATTGTTGTGAGGACACCTTGTATCTAGGGTCACAAGAAATTAACTGGTGATATTAAATCCATGGAGCTGTGCAAATCTCAAGAGGTGGCTAAAAAATAAAAGCTAGGCTCTGTATTTGAAAATTTATCAAAACAAACCATAACAAATAAGTATTTCAGTATGAAAATGGGGTCTATAGTCTCAGCTAGCAGTAAGTAGTTAGTTGACTTGAGTAGAACTCTGGCAGTGCACACCCTCAGGTCCATAGTGTTGAGTGGCTCATATGTATGCGTATTGTCTGAAAGGTAAATCATTAAGAGCCAGATACTGCATCATGGCAGTTTCCATACAAAAGTGTAATCCTCCATGGGTGCAGTCACAGGAGATGCCTACTATGTCTTGGGCAGCCTTACCTCACACTCAGGAGCCTTACCACATGATACAGTGCATTGTGTGACCGACGGCTGCCAGATATCTCTCCCTCCCCCCCCCCCACTACGTGCTGCGTCGTACTACGTCCTACTGCGTCCTACTACGTGCTGCGTCCTCAGAAAAAGGCCGAGAACACAGAACATAGCAGCCTCACCCAAGTGCACCAGCTTGTCTGCCCAGTTGCCGGCTGCCCTACTACGCTGTGAAGTCCACTGCGGGGCTTTGAGCAGCAGCCACTTGCTCCAGTTCCTCATGGCCACATTATGGTCTGGGTTGGGACAGCAGTTAGGCATGGGGAGGGAGACGGGCAGGGCTGGGTGCACGCTCATGTGGCCAGCGTCTTGGCCTGCCCACACCTTGGTGGGAGATCTGACAGCGACCTGTCTGCCCAGCTTCTCCATTTAGTGTGGTGGCTGCGCTTGCCTGCCACAGGGCCGCATGGGGATCAGGCTTTCCGCAGCTCATGTGGCTGTACCTCATGGGGTAGAGGAGAATCAATCCAGTGTATAGAGATGCTCCCCAGATGTATATCTGATGTAGAGGGGAAAAAGGAGCCTTCTGAGCCCTGGAGACTTATGGTTGCTGTAGTGGCATCCTATGGTAGTTGGCAGTCAGAACTAGACAGCCAGCCAGTTGGTCTAAGTTAAACAAAGCTGAGGGAGTCAGACCAAGGCACACCTATCTTTTCTTTCCTCTTCATAGGTTCCCTCCTCTCTGCCAGGGAAATCAGGCATGTATGTCTTTTGGTTTGGAAATTATCAAATAGATAAAATGCTGTTATTTTAAACAGAATTCTTCTGGAACCAGGATTTTTCAGGATTCAGTACACCACAAACTATTATTCTCATTAGAGCAGCATATGTGCTCCATCCATGGAAGGCAACTGGCTGCCAGATGAGAGCCGGCAGCAAGGGTGGGTGATGCTTGAATTGACCATCTCTGCCAGAGATGGCTGCGGATTACTGAGAGGGAGCAAGTTCTAATGGTGAGATGAAGGAGCAGGGACACCTGCACGCCACATATTTAAGCTACAGCTTACACAAGTACTAGCACTCTCCGTGCTGGCAGCCTCTCCAGTGGGGCTCACGTTGCCTGCAAGATATGGGTTGGGATGCCTTAAGCTATGGGTTGCCTGCAAGCGATAGGTTGGGATGCCTTACTTAGGGCCAGAAGTAATGCCTTCTGGCCCCAAGAAAGAGCAGAGACCCACTGTGTTACGCAGTGTTACTTACACGTGGCACAAGTGCTACAGCTACAATCGGAAGGGTTTTTCAAATTACCAAAGATCCATATTTTGACAATGAAACTTATTTCCATCAGACTGAAACACTTTGGAGCCTAAAAATAATTCTTATAAAAACAAACACTGAAGAAATTGACACCAAGACGTGCTATGCTCTTTATCTTACACAAGCACTTTTCATACTTTTGTAACCATGAAAGAGAAATGAAGCGAAGATTTCTTAGTAATGCTGATATCATCAGGATCTATTATCTAGATACTCTGCTTTGGAAACTTCTGCATGCTACTGAAAATAATGAAACGGGTAATATTAGTTGCACAGAATTATCAAGGGAAATAAATGTTTTAACACTTTAAAACCTCAGTATCTGGCTTGCCTACAGGTAAGCACTTCTCCGCTGAAGAATTGCGGAATTCATATTGCGTTCTGAAACTCAGATTTCTAGCATACAGAGGCTACAGACAAAAGTTCCAATCTGCAAAGCGTTGCTTCTCTACAGCAGTTCAAGGATCACTGTCAAAGACAGCAAAGTAATAAAAAGATATGTTTTAGATCAGCGGTGGGGAACCTTTTCTGTCCCAGGGGCCACACTGAAAATTTGTACAAGCTCTGGTCACTCAGGTTCACAGCTTTGGAGTGATTCTGAACCTCTTGCCGCACCTGGATTATCAGGCTGCGGCAGTGGCCAGGAGGCTGCGGCCTTTTCTTTCTGACTCTGACTTGGCCAATGTCATCCATGCTTTCATCACCTCAAGGCTGGATTACTGCAATGCGCTCTACATGGGGCTGCCCTTGATGACTGTTTGGATGTTGCAGCTGGTGCAGATTGCAGCAGCCCAGCTCCTTTTGGGGACATGTTGCTGGGAGTACATTACACCGGTGCTCTGGCGACTGCTCTGGCTACCTATAGCTTTCTGGAAACAATTCAAGGTGCTGGTTTTGACTTTTAAAGTCCTAAAAGGCTTGGGACAAATGTATCTGAAAGATCGCCTTTCCTACCATATTCTGTTGCAGCCCCTGTGGTCGGCCAGGGACACCCTCTTGTGGGTTCCCCCTGTTACTCTTGTACGTTCAACTGGAGCATGCAGAAGGCGTTCTTGGTTGCTGCCTCAATGTTGTGGAACTCTCTCTCACTGGCGGTCTGTCTGCATCCAGACCGGAGGATCTTTCGGAAGCGGTGTAAAACTTTTATTTTTGGCAAAGCATTTCGTGGGTGGGGATAGGGATTATGGTTAGGTGGGAGGTCGTTGGGGGGGGTTGAAGTAGGATGGGTTTGGAGGGGATTGTATTTTAATGTTTTTTAATTGTATGTTGTAAGCCACCCTGAGCATTCGGGGAAGGGCGAGGTATAAATGTAATTACTGTTGTTATTATTTATATAGCACCAGTAGTGTACCTGGAGCTGTACAATCAATAGTTATAGACAGGTACCTTTCACAGGGGGCTTACAATCTAAGAGACAAGAGTGGGAAGATGAGGGAGAGGTGACCATCGGGAGAGACATGGGTAGATGCATGAGGTTGACAAGTTGCAACCTCCCCTACAACCAGGTCCCAGTATTGCACTTTTAACCACTACACCACACTAGCTCTCACATCTCTCCACTCCAAATCTCTGTATGACCTCCCCCAGCAGCCTAAGGTGCACAGTGAAACCTTCCCAGAAGGGGAAACAAAATGGAGTCCCCACAAGAGCGGTCTTGACGGGACAGCACACCACCGCCCATCACCACCCTCTGGAATCTCCCTGACAGGAATGAGCAGAACCACTTAAGAACAGTCCCACAAAGCCTGCCAGGTCTTGCAGTCATGCCAACACCGCTCTGTGATCAACTGAACTGAAAGCCACCAAAAGATTTAACAAGGTCAAGAGAACACAAATTCCTCCATCAAGCTCTATGAGAAGATTGTTGACCAGGATACTATATTCAGAACTATATAGTACCCATTACCCTGGGTACTATATCCAGAATGAAAACCAGATACCCGTGAGTCCAGACATCCAAGACAAACCAGGTATACTTGAAGGCACAAGAAGATCATCTATGATGTTATTTTCTTGTGAAGCTTTCATGCGTAGCTCTGAACATGGGCGCGGAGGGATTATGTCCCGTGGTGATTTCTCTGACAGATGACAGGGGTCAAAATCCAGCCTTGTCATCCATCAGAGAAATTGCAGCAAGATGCACCTGATGATGCTTTTACCCCATGCCCATGTTCAGACCTACTCGTGAGTTTGGCCTCCGGGAGTTTCCCGGCCATATCGCTGAACGTGAGCAAGTAGCGTTAGGCATTCCCAGCCCCCACTGCATCAGACTTAGCCCAAACATTCTCTGTAGGATTAGCAGAGCAGCAGAACACACTCTAACAGGATCGACTTTACAAGTAGTAACATTTTCCTGCATATCCTTACAAACCCGTTTGTAACTTTGCACAGTAACAGTAAAATTTAATCTGTAGTGGAGCACTCTTACTTAACTGGTGTAATATTATTGCACATCAAAAGGTTTACAGCTGCTTTGGAAATATACTTACCCGAGTGCCATAAAAATGGTGCTGCTGACATATAATGTCAAGTCTGTTGCAGTGCATTCCCTCAGTTCCTACACATTGACGTGGGGGCAGGTCCCGATGCAGAAGGCACTCTAAGCGATCTTTAAAGGAGGTTTTAACACATTATGCTACAAAATTCAAACCTTTCAGAATGAATATTTAGGCAGTTGTCCCTGCTGGACAGCAAGATAAATTAGTTGAGCTTCTGTCTACATATCTGTACAACCAGCAACTATATTAATACGGAACTTTTCAAAAAGAGGATAAAATCTCCCCTTCAGTGACCTGCTGTATAACCAATACAAAAACTGAATTCAGTCTCTGAAATTATTTCTGTCCCTCAAAACTAAAAATTTCAGCCCTGACAATGAAACTCCATCCTATCTTACTGATCGCTAGTCAAATTTAAATTGAAAGAGGCTGAAAAATGAGAATTACCACTTTCTAAAGAAAGTATTTCATTGGATTCACAGTGTAAGTACCATCCGCACCACTGTTTCTCAGAGAAATTGAGACACTGGAATTGCCACAGTGGATCAACTCTGTCATCCATATAATCCTGTCTTTCATGGTTGCCAGCATAAGATGCTGTATAGAATCCCATAAAAAACAAGAACAAAAAAGTCTGCTATTTACTGGTTGGCCTTTCCTCACACATAGGGTATTTTCAGACGTTACGAGATCACAGTCAACCACGGTCAATCCCGCAGCGGGGACAAAGTGCCCTGAACGTCTGTTTCGCGGGCGCCAGATGTTCACCACAGTCAATACCCACCAGGGGTCAAAAATAACCACGCTTCCGGGGCTCCGGCCCAGACCATTTCTGAAAGCATGGTCAAAGTGATTCCCACCGGGAAACAAAAAAAAGTAATGACTGAACGGCAACCACTGGCCAGAATCAAGCAACATGGTTCCCAGCCGGGGACAAAGCACGCAGCGTAGCTGCCAGGCAACCAGCAACAACACAGGCCGGGGAAGGAGATTTAAAGGGCACACAGCAGCAGGGGGACGTGGTGGGATGGAGCAAGGCGGAAGGGAGAGGAGAGTGGAGGGCGAGAGAGCAAGGCAGGAGGAGGAGGCGGTGGTCGTACTGCACATGAAGGAGGTGGAGGGACAGCAGCAGCAGCCAGAACGAGCCGCCCCGGTGCCTTCCGGGTGCTTTGACCATGGCCCGGGATCGGCGTAACGTCTGTCACGCTACCCCGGGCCGTGGTCTGCCGGTCCGATTCCCTTCCGTGGTCCCGCTCCTGTCACGTCTGTTTGGAGGCTCTCTTGCCCACGGGGGGTGGTTAGCCAGTTTGCCACCGCTGGGAATCCACTGTGGTGAATCAGGTGCCTGTAACATCTGAAATCACCCATAGTCCTTATTTATATATTCTCCAAGGCAGCTGTGGACACATTAACTTCATTAATAATTAAAACTAGGTATTTTGACGTCAATTATGTGTCGTGGCAACAAGTTGCCTTTTATCGCTTTAAGTATGCAGCCTTTAACTTTTGTTAGCTGGTCCTTTTTGTACTATGAAAAAAAGAAAACTAAATATAAATGCCCAAACTCACCTTCTTTACCATCTACAAACTCATATACCATTATTCCCATTCCTTTTTACTTGCCTTCTTTCCATTCTAGACCCAACATTTCCAATGTTACCTTCGCCGGGAAGCCACGATATGCCTCTTCAGGACCGACCTTACCATAGGGCAACCTGGGGAGGCTGCCCTGGGCCCTGCGCTTTCTGGGCCCTACAGGACAGATTCTGGGGGCACCATTCTCTCTCAGTGGGGCCCGAAAATGACCATCTTCAGGGCACTGCAGAGGTTCCCGAAAGGGGGAGGGGCCCCCAGGGTCCCTGCATTTTATCTTCACCCTCGGCCCTGCAAATCCTAATGCCAGCCCTGTGCCTCTTATTATTTTCTGCTATATATTTCACAAGTGAACACAGTATTCAGTCTGAGGGTTTGTTGTGTTCTACTTATCCAAACAGTAACATAATTGCATTAAACTTTCAGTGTTGTTTTCTGTCCCATCCGTCCAACAGTCTAACATTTCATTTCATGTCTTTTGAACCACTGTGCCATTAGCAAAGGAACTGATAGAGCTCTCCACAACACACCTAAGCCTTTGTATTATTGTTATACAAGAATGTCCAGTAATATATAAGAGTAATACAAAACTCTAGTGCTTGTGCAATTCCTTGGGACACTCTACGGTAAAGTTTTTTCCGGATTTAAAAACAGAGCATTTACTCCTGACTCTGTTTTGTTTTGGGTCTCTGATGCTTGTTTTCAATCCATGACAATGAGTGTGAGCGCACTCTCTCTTTTTCTCTCACTGACCTAAGACAAGGTTCCTTAATGACTTTTTGTGAAAGACACTATCAAAAGCCTTCTGAACATCCAAATAAAATGGTCATTCTCCTCTCTTCATTATTTTTTTTATCCAGCTTCAAGGATGCTAGTAGGCTAGAGAAAGAATAATTTTCCTTTACAGAAATCCTGTTAGTCCCTATCATATTATGTTCAAGTACATCTTTCATAATTCTCTCTTTAATTACCAATTCAACCAATTAACCTGATATTGAATTAAGGCACTCTGTAATTCCAAAGATCATCCAAGCACCTTTTATAAAATTGATACATTTTCTATCCTCCGGTATGTATTTTCATTCATGTACATTTCACCTGGGCCCGAGGGCTTCACATACTGTGAGACTGTGCACAGTATTTATAAATACTTAGACTTTTTAATTGTGTATTAGTGATCTACAGGAATCATTTTGTTCATGACCCAAGGCTAATGCACACAGGTATTTCCTGTGAAAACAACTGTTTACTACAAATGTAATGATTTTATTTCCTAACGAAACACACAGACATCCTAACAGGAGGCATTAGCATTCCAACACTCTGCGAATACAGATTACTCCTAAGAACTGAGATGTAATGTTAAGTTAAAATTCTCCACTCAGAAATAGATCATCACTCAAATGTATGTCACTCTAAGTGGCTCAACATTTATCTATGTACGGTATGGTCAATTCCAACAAATATATGGTTCATTTACATTCATATGCTTCTAACACACAAACAGGCACCCATACACATTTTTGACAATTTTTATAGGCATTTTCAAGTAGAGTTATATCTTAAAAAAAAAAAAAAAAAATACAAGCAAAGCAGCTCTGAAACATTATGCCAAATACTGCAGCTATCTAGTCACTATCAATAGCAAATTAAATCTCAAAAGAAATGTTTCCAACACAAATTTGAAGGAATGTCATTAACATATCCTTTTATCTAACACATCCTTCAGCACTCAAGACAGTATTTATTTGCCATGCTTTGTTAGGGGCTGAACAGTCAGTAGCCTTTAATTTTCACATCAGTTGCAAAGGGGGGAGGGGGGGAACCCATGTTGTATATGAACTAGAATTGAAAGTGACTTAGAATCTCTGAACTGTCAACAAATTCTTCTCCAAAAAGGTTTGCTTTACAGAGATTATAAAGTAGGTGTCATCCTTGACACTTGCATTTTATATTCATACTGCAGGTCTAGGAAAGAAATGTTAAGGAACATCACAAAGGGTCTTAGAAGGCTCAGCTGTCATGCTATGTGCCTCCTCTTGCTTGCTTTGCAGTCAGATACTGTGCGGTAGATGTCAGAGGTTTTCTATTTAAACTTACTGACAAGAAAGGAAGAATACTGCGAGAATATGTTATCAGTTGCTTTGGACTTGGTCTTTGGTAACAGGTCAGTCTGACACTTATTTCTATGTGTGAAACAGAAACCCTGATTCTATGAAAGCCTGATTCTATTAAAATTAAAGAAAAAAGAAAAAAGCCCATACCATCAGATGTACAAGATCAAGTTTTACTCTGGGAAAATCCAGTGGTAAGAGTACATACAACTCTTACTCTTACTTAACAGCACTGTTTCCTGTCAGGATGACAAACTATAAAGCCACCTAATATTGTGTTAATCTTTCATTTTCAATCTAAACTTTACAATTATACACAACTGCTTTCTGTATTTCATTTCAAAAGCCACAGAGTTTACTATTCTCTTGCTGTGACTGCATTCTTTAAATCACTGCTGGATTAGGTTGTTTATTAGCAGTGAGAAATGTACCATGCAAGCCCACATACATATACACCAATTAGGGCCTAGTAATAAATAACTATAACACTTGATGTTTTCAGAAACAAGCAATGAAACAATATTATGGTAAGCTCTGTTTTCCACAAAACTGATTACAATTACCAGGAGGGAGCAGGGAGAAAAAAGAAAGGAGGATTTAAAAGGAAAGCAAAGGAAGGCTACACTACAGGATCTTTTTTGTTCTTGGAAAAACCCCACCACAAAAAACCACATTTATTTTAAAATCCAGGTTGGTTTGTTTGTGGTTTGTTTTTTTTTTAAATCAAGCCACCTCGCTTTTGAAAGCAGGAATTTAAAAATCAGAAAAATTACATCTGTAAATTCTTTTCCAAGAACTATGTATCTGTGTCTACATTTTTAGTACTAGCACTTGTGATAGAAGCACCTACATATAATCCAGGTGTGCTTTATAGAGATGACTTAGTATTTAACTAAGGGAAGTTGTAGCAGCTCAAGCTTTGCTGCCAGGATTGCTCAGAGTGGTGACACTCATGGATTTATTCAGACAGTGGGTGGGTTTTCCCAAGCCTTTTTGATAAAAAATCTTTTTTCCATACTTTTCTTCAAATTGAGACTTTGGAATTTATATTTAGATGTAAATTGTCTTTTATACAGACTTTTGGAAACATTACCAATGCCTACACGCATGGTAGTTAACACAACATTTGGAGACTCCCCATCTGTCTAAAGCCATAGCAACTATAAAGAAATAGTGCTTTTGAAAAAGACCGTAAGAGAGGGTCAGAAACACAGTGTGTCCAGCACAGTGAGAATGTTGGCTGAATTCTTGTGTATGGTGTATTTTTTTACATTGTGATGTTCACATTAAAGTGCATGAGGGTCTGGGTTGTGTAGTTTGGTTAACACCCATTGATCCAATTTGTGCTTATGGTATATAAATGTAAAGTGCATCTGGAATGATCTAATGTACATTGTCATGTTCTAATATAAAAATTGTTGTGTTTTTACAAGTGTTTTGTTCATTTAAGGTTGTTCCACCTCTAGTGCTTTGTTTTATGGTTGTGGGTGGTTCCCCCTATTCTTTTCAGGGACATTGCCTTCTTTGTTTTCCTTCTACATTTTTTTGTGCCTTCATAATGGCCAAGAATGAATCAAGTTGGTGAAGCAGGGTGGATGTGAAGCTGGAATGTTATTTGCAAGTCACCTAAAACGGGAAGAAAGCCGTGTCTGACATGTCACAATTAGGGCGTACAGTGCTGCCCTTCCCTATCTAATTCATTCTTCAGTCTTACTAGAATACTAATTGTTTCTAACACGCCAATTTTAAAATGCATTATGGTTCACAGCTGCTGTGTGTCGCTGACCAGAGATCAAATGTACATCTGCTTACAGTCTTCACCAAGCTGAGTCACACCACTAATGTTCTAGATTGTGAAAGGTCCTTGATGGTCCTAAAAATTCCAACTTGTTCAGAACAGACCGGCCAATCAGTATGGAGGGAAATGCGCAGGGGGGCCTTTCCTGCAGGTCACTGTGAGTTCCATAAAGCCTGCACAATGTGCTTCCGCATGGCATACCTATCTACGTCTACGTGCAGTTTAAGGTTCTAATGATGATTTTTGAAGTATGGCATAGAGTGGGACTCTCCTTCCCTACATCCTGTTGTGACAACTAAGATTTCCTGTGTTTGCTTTGGAAAGTAGAGGCAGAGTGCCCTTGGCCACTAGAATTCACTCGCACATTGTCCAGAGTCCTAGTTTGTCAAGCTTCACATTACATAGGAAAACTCTAAAGCAAAGCCATATCTTCAGATGGAACATTACATTATTGCCTTTTAAAACATATTAGCTAGGTGCTTTAGACAAATGTTTTCATGTATGAATTACAGGGGGAGTGTGTGTTTATTTTGATTCTTCAGGCACTTTTGCCATTTGCTTAAATGTCACGAGACTCTGAGATTGTAAGGAGAATATATACAAATTGCTCCTGTCCCTAACTGTCTGCGGCCCTTTGCCTATGCTGCCCCTTTGCCTAGGTATATACTCTCCTTGAGTATATACTCTCTGCTTCCTTCTGAACTTCAAATCTGTCATAAAACCTCTCTTCTGTCAGGCTTTCCTAGTTCCTCCCCATCATATATTGCTCATTTATTATTTGTTTTATACCTTAAGCTTATTCTTCAGGATTCCCCTTCTATTTTGTCTCTATTTGCCTATATTTGGGACCAACATGACAACCATACTTTCGCTACACCTTTCCCCCTAGTAATTAAGCTAAGCACATGCACCTGCAACTTCTCAACTTTATAGCTATCTCTCTCTCACACACACTATGTTCCCCTCCTGCCTTAGTCTTCCCAGCCTTGTCCATCCTAGATTGCAAGCCCCCGAGGGCAGGGACCTGTCTCTAATTATGACTGTGCAACACTGGGCACTTAAATGTGGATATTACAAACTCATTCAAACATCTGAAATTCAACTGAAGTACCCAAATGAGGGTTTAATTAGTGGACTTCAAATTAGTCTTCCAACTTTTTTCTTTAAAAAGTCTTGCTTTTCCACCTGTTCTCAGCCATCATGATAAGCCAAATTAAGTGAAAAAATATGGAGCAGGCAACACAAGCTACAAACTACATAATAGGCAACAGTAATCTCTATATGTTATGCTCCCAAATGCCCAGTCAGAGGTCTCAGATGGCTAATGTGGTTGAAATGTGTAATTCAAAGCTTCAAATAATATATTTATAAATTTGGACATGTTCAGGGCACTCCGGAAGCAGCAGTGTAAAAAAAGTCAACAGTATATCTGATTTCAGCTGAACAAGGTTTCAAACGAAATTATCTATTTCCTTTTGTAGCACTGGATGGAACAACACTGCAAGGCTCCCAGTAATCATTTTAAATGAAATTGCAGGATTCGATTTTAATGGTAATATAAGAATATTGCATTTGCATTGGTTTTCCAATGTGATGGCCTATCCATCTGTACCCTACACAATAGCTCTGACATGAGATGAAAGCCTAGCTGTACAGTTAGAGTTTTAGATATTATAGGCCAAACCTTGAAATACTTTCTCACACAGCTTAAAGGAGGGATTAGGAACCTCAGGCCCGAGGGCCAAATGTGACCTGTAGCAATTTTCACGTGGCCCTTTTCTACATCCTGGATCTGGCTCCTAGATCTAGTTCCTGTCTTCAACTACTGAAAAACTGGGTAAGGGAACAGAGATGAGGGCATGCACACAGGATAGAGGACCGATCCATATCACCAAACCATGATCTGGACCCTCTTTAAGCACTCAACCACCACCACCTTCTATGCAGCCCTTGTACTAATTTTCAAAGTGGTCTCGGCAGTGAAAAGGTTCCCCATCTCAGCTTGGCATATATGCTTGTAGGACTAGAACCACAGTTGATACTTAAACTACCAGTTAAGTTACCATGTAAAGATGCGTAAGAAGTCTCTTAGCTCTGCGTTGCTAAACGCAAAACATTATCATGACATTTTTGGCAACAGTTGTTATACAGTTAAATAATATGCATTTGTGAACAACCTCCAAAAGCAAGGTGGAAACATGGTATTACTTTGTAAACTGTGATGCCACTGTATTACAGAACAAGGATCACACACCGCAAACAGGGACTCAGGAGTGTTCAGAGTGAACCAGGCCTTAATAGTGAAGCATATTTCAGAAACCCTAACTTGTAGAGGTACAACTGGCAGAGGGGCAGGGGCTCAGAGGACCTGGCTTTCCCTCAGTAGCTATCAGAAGTAGCTGCCCATGAGGCTACTTCTTCCAACCAAGCAACCCACTGAAAAAGGCTGCTGAGGGAAAAATTGGAAAGGCACCTGCAAATACTCCGTGCAGGAGCAGGCCAGAGCCTTCATCAGCTTTCCTGGATGGGCTGTGGGGGTGGCTGGTCTGGGTGTCTGCACCAACACAAGCACAGTCTCTGTAGGAGCAGGATGGTCTTGCCTGATCTGGGGAAGGCTTCTTTCTCCACCCCTTAACCCTCTTTACAGTTTCTTGCTTGTGTCCCTGAACAACTTGGGCCTGCGGATCTAGTAGGGATAAAAGAAACTGTGGATCAACACATATTAGTGAACTATAGTCATAACTTGTAACACAAGAGCTAAGACCCACCTCAGAACTCAGTGTTGTTCAACCTCACCTTCACAAGCAGCAGCACGTTAGACAGAAACATTTTGACACTTGTCACAAATTTTTTTAAGGTGGAGAGAAGGGCAGAAGGAACCACGCATAACAGAAACCCATTCAATTAGTTAATAAATCACTGAAAGTACTTGGATTATATAATGATGGGCACAGCAGGTGAATATGAATAAAACAGAATGGTGCAGATAATGCTAATAGGAGAAATGAGGGTTACTTACCAGTAACTCAGATCTTCGAGAGAGCTCTGCGTATTCTCACTTATGGGATTTCCATCCTGGTCCGCAGGGCACTGGAACTTCCTCTTATGTCAGCAGTTTCCAAGTAGATTACATGAAATCAACTAGAATGTTGTCAGGGCTTAGCCTTGGTATTCCCTCCCGCCTTCCCCGTCCTCTGCGTGGGCTTTTTATCTCACAAGAGGAGGAAAGGGATCAAAGGATGGGGCAGAGCCCTCTCTACCTCAGTTCCTTCCAACACCTGGAAGGTGGCATGAACTTGGTTGACTCTGAACCAGAAGGGAAGGCTGGGGTTGTAGTGAGAATACACAGAGTTCTCTTGAAGAACTGTGTTACTGGTAAGTAACCCTCATTTCTTCTTCGAGGATCTCCACAATTCTCACTTATGGGAGAGTAGTAAGTAGTTGATCATGTACCGAAGTAAGAAGTGCTTCTTTTAAGTTGAGTACTGCTCTCCCTACTGCAGTGTCAAGAGTGTGCTGGCAGGTCTAGGGAGTAGTGTTTGGAGAAACTGTGTAACGAAGACCACGTTGCAGCATTACAGATGCCCAGTACAAGTACGCTATGAAAGTTTGTAGCGATGTGGTCACCGCTCTGGAAGAGTGTGCTTTTAATCCCTCAGGAGGATCATCTTCATCATTTATTTACGGCCACAACCAAATCACAAATACAAAAATATAAAAACCCTCAGGAGGACCTTTATCGGCTTTAGTATAGCACGTGTGTTATGCAATGCAGTATCTACTTGGATATTCTCTATGATTAAACTCTTACACCCACTCACTGTTCACCATATGAAATCAAAAGGGAATCCTATGTTCGTACAGCCATACTGCAGTCTATGTAGAAGAATAGCCAGTGTGTTGTAGTGGATAAGGTGCTGGACTTGGACCTGGGAGACCAGGGTTCAAATCTCATCCTAGCCAATGAACTCACTGGGTGGTTTTGATCAAGTCACAACCTCTCAGCCTCAGTTTCTCAACTGTAAAATGGGATGTGTGAGTGTAGGTGTGAGTGTGTCTTTCCATATGTGCTCCCCTTGTCCATCTTCGATTGTAAGGCCTTTGGTGAGCCCTCTGGTGAACCCTTTGGTGACCCATCTCCAAAAACTGTGCAACTGTAAAGCACTGTGTATGATTAGTAGCACCATAGAAATGATAAGTAGTTGTAGAGCCCCTTCTGAGCTCCAAAGCGTGATGGCCTCTGCTTGAGAAGGGTGGAAGAGATGGTCTGGTTTACATGGAGTGGAGATACCACCTTGGGAAAAAAGGAGGGGCCCATTCTTAGGTCCACTTTGTCCATGTGAAATATAAAGTATGGACGGGAGGCACAGAGAGCTGCCAATTCACTTACTCTCCTGGCTGAAGTGAGTGCTAATAATAGGGTGTGAGGTTTTCCATCGTGCATGATGCCATGGGCTCAAACGGACATCCCATTGGGGAACTGGTTGGATGACTGGAGGGAAGGTGGTCTTGAGTCCTTTCCAGAAGGTCCTTGTTAAGGGGTGTGAGAACAGCAGATTGTCATCTACAGGCTGTAGATGATTCGAGATGGCCGCTAGATGAATCTTGACTAAAGACAGAGTCAATGGTAAATTCTTGAGATGGAGAAGGTAGGAGAGTACGTTGTTAACCCTGATCAACTGGAATGCAATATCTTGCCCTGCGCACCATATGGTGAAATGCTTCCATTTCGTGACATAAGCTGATCTGGAATCCAGCTCGTGCTTTGAACAATTGTTGTCGCTTCTGTGGAGATACACTGCCCTAGGGGCATACGAGCCAAGTGTAGAGATGTAGCATCTCCAGATCATGGTGTAATATTCTCCTGTTGTCTCTGGACAGCGGGTCCCTCTGGAGAGGCAGCGCTTGACAGTTCTTTGAGATTTGACTGTAAGGTGTGGAACCATGGTTGCCTGGGCCAAAACGTGGCTATAAGGATAAGTTCGACCGTGTCCCTTTTTGCTTTGTAAACAGTCCTCTGAATCAAGGGAATGGGGGAAAGGCATACATGAAATCAGTGTCACACTGGATAGTGAATGCATCAGAGATGAAATTGAGTGCAAGCCCTGCCTGCCCTGCTGCACAAATAAGGCAGTTTTGTATTGTCAGAAGTAGCAAAAAGGTCTATGTATGGAATGCCCCATTCTGCAAACACTTCTTCGAGGACTTCATTGTGTAGGTTCCAATTATGATGTTTCGTGCTCTGACAGAAGTATGGTCTGTAGTGTGGTCATTGTGGAATTTTAGCTTTCTCACGAATTCATTGAGCTGTCTAAGGTCTACGATAGATCATAATAGTGCATCTTTTTTATGGATCAGGAAATACCTAGACTGAAAACCTAGGTTGCATTCGCTAGGGGGTACATCCTCTATGGCTCCCTTCCTGAGTAATGACTCAACTCTTCTAGGAGTTCTATCTTGTGACGTGTCTCTCTAAAGAGGGATGGGGAAGGGGAATTGTGAGGGGGTTAGGTCTCGAATTGGATGGAATACCAGTACTTAATGACCTCCTCTCACCTATTTGTTAGTTGTAATTTGGGCCCATGCATGCTGGAAAGTGGTCAGGTGGTTAAAGAAGATGGGGGGAACCTCCCATCCTCTCTTGACCTCAGGAGGGTTAAACTCGCAACTGAGGCTGTTGTCCTGAGTCTGATCCTCAGTTGCAGCAGTGTGGCCATAGGAGAAGGAGCTCTCATGAAAGCTCTGGCTTCTCCTAGGAGGATACCACAAGAGAGGTTTGAAACCCACTCTGGCCTCTTCCCACACGATAAGATCTACACCAACTGTGGCTGGAACTTAGACAGCATGGGAACCCAAGGTGGAAACTGAACATACATAGCCCAAGGGGCACCATAGACATATGCAGCTCTAGGATGGAAAACGCTGGTAGCGGTTGAAGGGGCTGGTACTACTGGTGGCATTGGTCTGGATGTTGTTGGATTGTGCAACAGTCACAAGTAAAAGCCCATTGCAAGCTTAATATGGGGCTTGTCCAGTAAGGGGAGGGTCAGGGGATGAAACAGGGTTTTTTCTTCTCTCCTTGTCTCCTCTCCTCTCTCTGTTCTCCATCTTGTCCCATGCAGTCTGTACAGTATGGAAGCATGCCTTCTGAGTTCTTAGTAAAGTTCTGTTTTGAAGAAACTTCTGCTGTGTGTTATTCAACAGAAAGCTAACTCTACAACAGGCTATGGGCCCAGGACATCTTCAAGGCAATTTTGAAGACTAGAAGTAGCCCAGAAGGAGTGCAGACTGTGAAAGAAAACTTCCAGACAGAGAGGCCTACTGGCTGTGAGTAAGAAGGCCTAAATCCCAGAAGGGGAAAGGGAGGGAAGCAAGTATGGCAAACAGCTCAGACTTTCAGTAGGAAAGCTGAACAATGTAAACTACCAATTGCGGAAGTTTAAAGTGGAAATGCTGTTGTCTAAAGATGACCTATGGGAGGTGATTACCACGAACAGACCAGCAGCAAATCACGAGAAATGGGATAAAAAGGACAGGTTAGCAAAGGCTACAATAAGTTTATCGGTAGAAGATGACCAGCTAATCCATATAAGAAGTGGGACCACAGTAAGAGGCATGTGGATTGCATTGCAAAACTTTCATGAGAGAACTAGCCTGAATAGCAAACTGTTTCTACTGAGGAAACTATACAAAATGAGGCTTGGCAAAGAAAGTGAAATGCAGGAGCACCATGTTGGAAGTAGTGGAGCTTTGTCTGAGGTTTTCAGTGCAGTCTCATTATCTGCTTTAGATCATTCTGCAGGTTGGCCTTTCTGCGCTGGAATTCATCTGCAAGTCTGCCTTTAACAAATTCCAGCTTCAATTCAGCCTCTGGCCTTGTCTCCAGGGCATTGATGAGGGCACTGTAAGATTCAGGCAGGCTGCAGAGGAGTAGGGCTACCACATGGCTGTCCTTTATATCTTCTCCAACGCTGATTGTGTTTCCTTCATGATCTTGTGAGGAATCTGCAGTAACACTGCGAGGAGGTGCCTGAGCCTAGTTTGGAATGCTTTCACACCTTCTGTGGCCAGCATGGAAGTAGGGTCTGAGACTACAACAGTTGATGAGGCAAGATTGTGTCTTCCTCTTCTGGGCTAGATGAGGTGGAGGAGGAGTCACTCTTGCCTGATGGCACCTCTGCAGTCAAGATGGGCAGTTGCACGTGTGTGTGTGTGTGGGGGGGAGGTAGGTTGTCCTAATAAGGGCTATAAAAAGCTTGCACCTATTGGTGCAGGCTGCATTCGTGGGGTAGGCACTGTCAGTGTTGATGGTGCCATGGGAGATATACTGTGGGTGGTGCCGTGGGTGGTACTATGGGAGGTACCACAGGTGGTACTGTATTTGGTGGCATAAATGGGGATGATATGGGTCCCGGAAGTTGAGTTGGTAAGAGAGGTGGTTATGCATCCAAGACCTCCCTCTGGAGCGTCTTCATTGTGGCGAGTAGGAGTACTCTCTACACCAGTGCCTACGGCTTCTGTATAGAACAGGGGATCTACTTCTGGATTTGGAGATCACTGCTGGACTGGGAGTGATCGCAGGTCCAATTGTGGCTCCTGTACCTTTTGCTCTCTGCAAAACTAGGACTCCCTCCAATCTCTGGGGGTGCAGAAAGAGCAGGGGGCTATGACTCTGTCATCATAACATGGGCAATGTGTAGGTTCCCTGCTGTGCAGACGGTGCCATGGTTTGGGCATGGCAGGATGTCTGTGGTGCCGCACGGGGCTCTTACAAGGGAGGGGGTGGGACCTAGCTGAGGGGATTCAGGTCTCAGTGATGTGGAGATGAACAGATCATCTCTACAGTCAAGAGTCCTACTCGGTGGGGCTATGCCTGACTTTGAATCAGTTGAAGGGGCTAGGGATCTGATCCTTCTAGTCTTTTTCTTTCTACTAGCCTTGAGTGTTGATGATGTATGGTCCTTCTCATCTACAGGAGCCCGCAGATGCTGGCGAGGGCTAGTCGTCAGGTTAGGACCTTGGAGGGCATCCTGTGACAGGGTGAGTGATGGTGTTGAGGAGTCAGATCCAGTCCTGGTGCCGCTAGAGGTGCCGGGAGGAAATTCTCCAATGCCGGATGGATTTGTCGGTGCTGCTGGTGCCCATATTATTATTATTATTAATATTATTAACAAACATTTATATAGCGCCAGCAGTGTACCTGGCACTTTACAAAGTAAAAAATAGACATGGTCCCTGCCCCTAGGGCTTACAATCTGAGAGACAGGAGCTGGGGAAGAGACTTAGGAAGGGGAACAGAGGGTGAGACAAGGGGTCTAACATTCATAAAGATGCGAGGTCTCAGGTACACGTACTTGGCTTGGTTACGATGAGAATGACAGCAGGCAGGTCCATGTGGCAAGGATAGGGGTAAACAGACCGTAGGTATAGGAAATAGTGGCTCAGCAGTTGGTTGAGTGGGGGTGGGGGTAGTTTCAGGGAGCCCATGTTGCCTCACTGTAAAGTCTTTTTAAACCCAACTTTTTGACATCCTTGTCCCGTCAGGACCAAGGGGAGCAGCCAGTGGCTGCAAAGTCCTGAACTGCTAAAATATCAGCCTCTGCTGAGATGTGGAACGTGGGGCTATGAAAGAATAGACAGAAGATCACCAGAATGATCGATGAGTAACAGGTGCTGGCAAAAATGCTTGGATAGAAGCACAAGGAATGTTCCGACTGTCAAAGGCAGTTGGAAGGAACTGAGTTAGAGAGGGGCTCCACCCCCTCTATTTATCCCTTCCCTCTCGTCAGACAAAAAGCCCATGCAGAGGATGGAGAGGGGAGTGTGGAGGGGAGGGAGTGCTAAGGCGGAACCTTGGCAACATGCTAGTTGATTCCAGGCAATTTGCTGACATAAAAGGAAGTTCCAGGGACCTGTGGAACAGTAGGGAAATCCCTTAAGTGAGAATTGCGGAGACCCTTAAAGAAGAATTCAAGAACATACGTCTGTTTCCTATAACCAAAGCTAATCAGTTAATTTTGCCAAAAAAGAGGTGGGGGGGTCATCAAAAACATGATCAAAAACTAATCTTCATGATTAACTGGCTGATTATGCTGCATTTTTGAAAGACTAATATGTTGTCAAACATGAAAACTTTTTATAATGTCAGGAGGCCAAGATTCGCAGGCACTCTTATTATGAACCAGAAAAGGAAGCAAAACAACTGCTTGTTTTTAGTTAAAAATTAATTCATCCACCCTGACCATGGGGTTACAGAAAACGATTCACATAGCATGTTACAACAGCAACAGAGACAAACCTTTATGTCAGACATAGTCCAAAGCATATATTCAAATCCTGTATTGAAAACTAAGCTTTGATGTAAAGAAACTAGTTTGAATAGAAAAACCTTTTCAATTGACTAATTTACACTATTCTCTTCCATCCCAGCATATACAAAGCCAAAACAGTTACATCCTTCCTGGTGAAAGAAAGTAAACATTAAACCAGGGATTCTCAACCTGGTGCTTGGGAGCATCAGAGTGCTGGGGCAACGTGTGAAAGTGCTCCCTAAACCAGCTGTCAATAGTGCTCGGGAGCACTTCGAAACAGTCCTTCATCCATTAAAGTCCATGTGAGCTGGGATTAACTAATTATCTGATTTGCCATTGAATTGAATTGTAGCGGGAGACTTGATTTACGCATATTTACGTAAATCATTCATGCAAGTTATGCAGTGCTCCCAAACAGTAATTTAAGTTACTCCAGTGCTCATGAGTGGAAAAAGGTTGAGAACCCCTGCATTAGACCACTGAGTCATGATGCTTCAAGCCTTCTGTGAATGGAACCCCTTTGGAATAGAAGCTCTCTCCAAGTTTGTTTGCCGTGGTTTGATGAACCTCTTGAGTTGCCTGCTCCACAACTCTTTCTTCTGATTCCATAGGGTTGCAAAGAAGAATAAGCATTTAAAAGGCTTATTATGCCTTTTAAATTGCTGTACGGATCTTATGGGGAATCTTGGGGAATAATAATTGTGTGCTGAAATGTAATCCACGATCTGTGTGTGGTGGGAATCTGCATCCTGCGCTACAATTGTAATTATAGTTTCAATATTTCATGTTACTACACATGCTATTTCACCACTTGTATTAATTACAGCAAATGTATAGAAATCTATTGTACGCAGAAGCAGGAATTGCTGTTTTATAAATGTGTCAAATCCATATATATTGATAATGTTTTCAACAGTATTTCATGCAAACGAGAAATATACTCAATTACTTAAAGAGCAACATGACGAAGAGGATCATGATACAGCATAGATGATTTCCAATAGCGAGTTTTGGATGTCATAATAAAAAAATGTACCAATAATATATTTCACCTCAAGATCTCACAAAGCAGATTGGAAACATTAAAAAGAGAATCCATTATCCTACAAGTTTTAACATGTAGAAGGACCTCTAAGCCCACATATAGCCTCTGTGATTTCAACAGGGCTCTGTCTGCATGTCTTAACTTGCAAGATGAAGATTTCTGTTTCAATGGACCTGGATAACAAGGGTATTAGTGCCATTTTTAGAGATGAAGAAAATCAGCAAGAGAAAACGCGTTGCTTATTAAAGTGTTGGACTACTATATTCCTCCTTGTGCAGCAGGACATCACTCAACAGATTCCTAAACCTGCCTACATCCCACACAAGTGTGATGCTCCTACACTTTTACTTTGTAAAGTGACTTACATCAGAAAGAAAAAAAAATCATGGCAATGAGGTTAGGGAAGGGGGGTGGTGGAGTTATTTCCTCTGAGTTAATGAATGAATCCCATGTCACTAAGTTTCCTACATGAACCAATTTTGTGCCTCTTGGTCACATGCTGTAACGCACATTGGGGCTTTGAAATGCGGAGAGGTATATAATGAGCAATAGTAACTTCTGCTGATTTTATCTTAAGTCATAGATACTTGTACCCTATGAAAATCAGACCACAAGGGACGTGTTCACGGTCATACATGAAATCTGTGGTAAAGTTCCTAATTCCCATTGGTAGTGTCTTAATCACAAGCAGTCCCACACTCCGCTTCTTCTTAAAACAGCATAACTCATTTGATAAACATTCCATAAATGTTTGTTACATTTTATTTTTTAGTCTTTTCTCAAAAAGTTAAATGCTAACTAATCCTGCAGCATAAGTCAGGGGCACAAAACAACTGTCAATAAACAGTCAGAATTTACTTCTAATAAATTCTTTATAGAATAAGAAATGTAATAAATACTAAATTAATTGGCTGAGCTTAATTGAAGTTCCATTTCTATCTGTTTATGGCAGAAACATTATTGATGAACCTTTAAAACGCTATCAGTAACTCTGCATCTAAGTAGAATTTAAATAATGAATCACTGTACGTACAAGAACTAACAAGCATTACCTGAACATTCCTTTGTCTTAGAAATATCTTTACCCTTCTTTAGCTGCAACTGAGATTTTGGGTGAAAACAGACATGATGCTAACCTAACCCTTTAACCACCCTTGGTGGTCATTTATGCACGTTTCAGGGCTGCATAGGACACCAATACAGCCCTGCAACATGCATAAATAACCACCAAGGGTGGTTAAAGGGTGGTTAGCGTCATGTCTGTTTTCTCCTATTGTTTCCTGTATTCTTCCCTTCTGCCTTATAAGTGGCCAGAGGTGGTCTTTAAAATGTTACTAAACCCTATTTAAAACGGTCTCAAAATGTGATGGAGCCTTTTCTGAGAGAATAAATGTTGTTACATAATTGTAGTTTAAAAGTAGATGGAACAGAAGATGCTCTTAGAATTCTTAGTATTTTGAAGAAAAGTAGTGGAATATATAGAGAGAATTTTGAGAAAAGTTGGATCTGGTTTCTTACAACTATCACCACAATATAACACCAATACAAAACATGGACACAGCTTTTTATAAAAAATCTGCATCTTTTTTGTCTGTACAACACTTACCTGAACATGTCTCCTAAACCCTTGAGCATTCCCTTCTTGGCTTTAATTTTATCTCTCTCTTTATCTCGGTCTTTCTTCTTCTCTTTGCCAAGTTTTTTCCTGTCCCCTTTATCTTGGCTTCCATTCATCTGTCTCTCCAGTGAGTGAGATGGCTGGTCACTGGCTGTGGACACCGATTCTCTACCGGATCTTGAGCTTTCCTCAGTGTCTTCCTCCACTGAAAAAGAGAAAATTTTAGTAGGGTAAACAAACAAACAAAGAGGTGGTTTTCTGACACAGTGTAAAATATATTTTGAAACAAAACATATGCATAATTACTAAGTCACTATGTGACCCTATTTTGTTACCCTTGTCTGCTCTTCTTCAATTAACCCATCTATGCTGTCATGCCTGTCATTAAACCACAGGATTCTTGAAGGTAGGCAATATTGTCCAAATCAGTGGTTCCCTGCCTGCAGGTCTTAAGCAACTTGTTGTTTGTAATGCTGTTTCATGTTGTTTGCAAAACCTCAGTAAATAAAAAAAAATAGGGAGGGTGGTGGCAGGGCCGGCCCGAGGCATGTACCACCAGTGCCCAGGCACATGGCCCCGCACCACCGCGGGCTAGGAACTGACAGACGACGCCGGTTTTTGTTTTTTTCCCACTGGGCGTCTCCGATTCAGTCCTCGGGGGGGGCGCGGGGCACGTAAACTTCCTGGGAATCCCTGGTCAGTTATACGCTGCGGAGCTGAGCTGACACAGTCAAGTTGCAGGTAAGTAACCAGCCACCCCTCATCCACTGAAAATCCCCCCCCCCCATTCTAGTGAGTGCCGGCCGGCCTTTGGGGCCCCGCAGCAAGGCTTGGCACATGGACCCTAAAACTCTTGGGCCGGCCCTGGGTGGTGGAATGAGAGCAAGAGCACCTCAGAACTTGAAAGTGTTAAAATAAACCCACTCCCCCGGAGGCTCCAGAAAGAGGGTGATGTAGGGCCAGGGAAAGTCCTGAGCTGCTGTTACAGGGGGAAAGTGGCATTTTAAACCATGGGATTAGGGTTTCTTAAACAGAGAGACGCACACACACAAAAATAATCCAAAATGGGGAAAAAAATAATGCTACTTTAGTTTTGGATTCCTGTTCACTTACAATCTTAGAACATAATCTATCTGTATAATGTAATTTCAATATAAAGTTGTGGGTCACCATAAGTTTTGAACTTTGAAAGTGGCTTGTGACCACAAAATGGCTGGGGTTGACTGGTCTTTGCAATCTACGGGGTTGTAATAATATCAAATGGCAACTTTGCACTGGTGTTTAAGACACTAAATTGAAAAGACTTTTGGAAATATGCATGTGGAAGAGAGAGATTGCTTTTACACAAAAAGCTTTATTAAAAAGCTACTCTGAAAATAATATACACGTCTTTAAGGGCAGCTGACTTTCAATACAAACCAAAAAAAACTATCCTTCTGCACGGAAAAATAAATAAATCAAAGTACAACAACATGGATGAAGCAATTTACTTTTATCAGTTTATTTTTAAAATGTGCATTTTTAAATTTAATTTCATCTCCCAAATAAGTTCCAATGTTTGATATGAAAACCCTAGAAGTTCCATTGGACTGGTTCTGTGATCTGGAATAAACACCACTATCTAATGAGCACATTGCTGAGGTGTTCCTTCTTTGTCACAACCAGGACCTACAGAGCAACTAGGTGTGATTTTGGACTGGAAGTTGTTTGTAAAAATAATTTTCAATAATAAGAATCATCATCATCATTAATTTTATTAGGCGTGGCCATACGCTAGATACAAACATACACATAACATCAATATGCCATCAGACATAGCCCAACATAGAGGTCCATTAATAACTCATTCACCCTGTATATCCAGAGATTCGTCTTTATCAAGTGATTTTAAATTAACAAACTGCTGCCTCTTGCTAAATGCAATTATCAAGAACTTGACCACTAACCCAGAAAAATCCTGATTAATGTTACTATGCAGGAGCTCCATTTTCCTGTCATCGGACCTTCCAAACTGACTTAACAAAAATGGCTCCAAGATCTCAGTCCGGTGACGGTCATATAAATGACACCGAAACAATACATGATCTGTGGTTTCGACCTCCAACTGATCATAGGGGCATAATCTCCAAAGAAAAGGCACCCCAGCCAATCTGCCAACCCAAAGCTGGGTTGGCAGAGCATTGAACCTTGCAGCTGACATTAGCCACTTTCCCCTGGCCGAGTAGCTTGCTGCCAAATGCTGAGCCAGGGAGTCGATTTGGGGGGGAGGGGCAACCTTAGATAACAAAACATATGAGTGGAAGCTGCCACCTGGGCCCTCTCCTCCTGAAGGTCAACATCCTCCCACCTACGTTTTAATTCCACCCTCGCTACCCCTGAGTTCTTGGCTACCAAATAAGGCCGAGACAGGCCTAGTCTAGTTACAGTTTTCGACCTTGCGAGCCCACTGGCTTCTATGGGCATCAGCTTGCAGGTAAGGGAAGAGGCCCCTCTGGCACGGGTTCACAGTTTTTAACCAAAGCCTATGGGCCCTGGACCATGCCAAAAAGGACCATCTCCGCTGGGCTAATTCCAATCTAATTGCAGCCCCCGGGGCCCTCAACAATCTCCTAAGAAAAACAGACTGGACTTTATCAATATATACTGGAGCGAAAGGTGCCCATAAATCCGCACCAAACAATGCCTGTGCCGTGGACTTGGCATTGAAGGTCCTAAGGGCCATTCTATACTCAATCCTACCCGAGGAAACAAAGAATTTTTGGATGGCAAACGCCGATTGTTTGGCCGCCACCATTGCCCAATCCAGATGTTGCTTCCATCCCCCTGCAGATTGAAATGTGATCCCCAAGTACCTAAACTCTTTTACTTGGAGTATCTGGGCTCCCTCCACCTTCCAAGAATGCCAATTATTCCTCAGGGAGTTAGCAAAAACTACTACCTTAGATTTTGCTAAATTCAAAATCAAATCATTTTCCCTACAGTAACACGCAAAGGCATCAAGCTGTCTGCTTAGGCCCTTCCGGGTCTGAGATAGGAGGGCCAAATCATCAGCAAATAGCAGGCAGCCAATATAGCGTGAGGCCAAACGGGGAGGAAAAAATGGGGTGAAGCCATGCGCGGGACCACGTCATTAATAAATAAATTAAAAAGAGAAGGCGTGAGAACACAGCCTTGTCTAACCCCCCATTTAAGAGAAACCTCCTCTGAGATATACCCCCGAGGGCCCAACCTGACCACCAACTTGGAACCTGCATACATAAGTTTGATTAGGGCCAGAAGTCTGGGATCCAAAGATAATTTTGCTAATTTGGCCCACAGGATTGGCCTGCTCACTGAGTCAAAGGCCATCCTGAGGTCCAAGAAGGCCACATATAGCCTTCGGTTATGCTGTTTGTATTTGTCTATTAAATGCCCAAGAATCAAACAATGATCATTCGTTGATCTGGCCCGCTGAAACCCTGCTTGCTCGGGGTGAATCACACCCAATTCCTCACACCAAGTAGTAAGTCTACCGAGCAGATGTTTGGCATAAAGCTTGCTTATTACGCAAAGCAGACTTATGAGCCTATAGTTCTCCGGTTGGGTGCTATCACCCTTTTTGAAAATAGGGACCACGATGGCCTGGGCCCAATTAGATGGCTCCCACCCTGTTTGATTGATGGCCGTGAACAGTGTCGATAACATGGGCACCCACCAATCCTTGTAGCACTTAAGGAAATTAGTAGAAATGAGATCCCAACCAGGCACCCTATTACTTCTAACATGTGGCGATCAGTCCCCTCTGGGGACACAGGAGGCCAGATGGGAGCATCCTTCACACCAGCTGGCAATTTCGCTGGATCTACCTTCCCGACGGACACTGCATACATGTTGGAGAAATAATTGGTCCAGATCTGCGCTGCAATGGGGGCAACCATCCTACTAATTGTAACTCCCGTTCCCGAGTTCAAAAATTTCCAAAATTGCCGGGAATTGCCTCTTTGTGCCGCCTCTATGACCAATTTCCAAGAAGACTCAAAATAAGTCTTCTTTTTGAGTTTGATCAAGGCCCTATATTCCTTCTTCCACTGGAAGTAAGAAGGGGGAAGTTGAGTACCCCCTGCCCATCGATACTCCAAATAAATATTCTTATACTGGTTCCTAGCTCTGCGGCAATCCCGATCAAACCAAGCCCGGCCAAGTACTCAGGCATGGCCTAGGGATGTCCCTAGCATTAAAAAGGACTGAGCCATATGGGACAGCGCCACAAAAGCCTCTATAACAGTATGCCAATCCTGGGGGGAACAGATCGTGCCTCTTAAAGCCACAAGGGTGGAATCCTTCATCCACCTTTCAAGATCAGGGAGTGAGACTTTGTCCCAATTTATTGGCTGCAACTGAGCCAGAATGGGGTCCGGATCTTGATGAAATAAAACCTCCTGAGATGGTCCCCCCGTTGAGTCCCCCTGGAAGTCCAGGGACAAAATTATGGGTAAGTGGTCACTAACTTGCTCCCTCCCCACCTCGAAGCCTCTCACCAGTGGTAGAGCGTTGGGGGATACTAAAGCATAATCAATTACACTTGAGCCCCTTACGCCCAGAAAGGTTAACTCTCCTGGACGATCTCCTTGGCAAGCCCCATTGAGGAGACAGAGGTTAAGCCCAACCTGCAGCTTAGCCAGGGAAAGCCCCCCTGTACTAATTATGGAGTCCTTTGATTGACGAGGAAGTAAGGGGGGGGGCAAATCTGGGGGAGGAGAAAAGGCACAGTGGGTACCCAGTGCCTCATCATCCTGCCCCAACCTGGCATTAAAATCGCCCATTATTAAAAAAAGGCAGTGGGGATGAGCAGCCAATATGTCCTCAATAAGGACCTCAAGCTGGTCCCAAATTGCTAAATTATACCTGGGTATATTGTGGGGAGGAATATAAACATTAAATATTGTGACCCTCTTGCCACCCACTTGCAGAGTCAAACCCAGGAGAAAAAAAGAATGTTTCATAACTGTAATTAGCCCACCATAGTAGGATTTATGGACAAGACAGGCCAACCCCCCACATGCATGCCCACACGGGGCTGAAGCAAATGCTGGGAGGGACACTACTTGGTAACTAGATAAAGCTGGGGGCAGAACAAGTGGAGATACTGCCCAGGTTTCCTGGATACAAAAGAAGTCGAATTCCCCTATGAATGATATAAATTCCGGCTCCAAAAGCCTAGACCCCAACCTGTGGTGTTGCACGATCCAATCCTACACCCGCAAGGCCGAAGGTCGGGGGAGTATCAGTAGGCATCCCCTGACCGAACCGCCCCAACCTGGCCTGGTCCTAAGAAAGGGTGCTCCTCGGGGGGCCCTGTACTAGCATCCCCCTCCGGCTTGCATGCCCCTGACAACCGCAAGGGGCTTGCTATAGCTGGGTTAGATGATAAACCTGGTTCGGATGGAGGTATAACCACGCAGGATCCCCCAAGTGCCCCAGAAACCTGGGCCAACTGCTCTAAGGGTGGCAAGGGCATCACAGTATTTACCAAGGGCGCTAGCTCCTCCCTTGGACTGCAAATCTGGACCTGTCCCTTAGCCAAAATTGGAAGTCGATCAGTTATCAAGGTTCTATTGCCTTCCATTATGTCAGCCTTAGGCTCTCCCCCATTCTTGCTATGCCACTGAGGGGAATAGGCTAATCCCGGGGATAGAACCCCGTTAGCATGAGGGATTTGCTGCCCCCTCGGGGCCTGCATCACCACGTCCCATTGGACCTCATCCACATACACTCCCCAAGTGGAGAGGAAAGATGCTTGGTCCAATATTTTGACAGCATAGTGCGGAATAGCGAAATAGACAATAGGCCTCTGGGTGCGGGCACCCGAGGGTAAGGCCTGAAAGGATCGCCCCTGCGGGGATCCACCCCAATAGATTTTCTAGATGATACCCAATTTTGGATATGGAGCTCCAGCACGGCTGGGCCCCGTTAAGGGAGGGAAATGATAGTAAAGGCCACAGCCCCCCTAACAGGTCCCAACCGCCTCATACCAATCCCTCCCCCCACCCCTCCTTCCCCCCAACACATATCTTCCCCAGGGGCCTCTCCCCCATCACCCTAGGCGGGCTTCCCACAGAGCACTCTTGGGCATCCACAGGTGCCTGATTGGCAGAATCTTTGGACAAACACCCTGCCCTCTGCACTTTAAAGTCCGCAAGCTGCTGTATGATGGTCAGTAGCTGGCCTTGCTGCCCCTGGATCAAGCCCATAATGTCCCTGAATTTAGCCAGAAATTGCTTAACTAAATCCCCCAGAAAAACACACTGCTTCCCTAGTACATCCGCAAGGTTGGAAGGCACCGGCAATTTGCAGTTTGTATCCACAGATGCAGACCAATCTGAATCATGGGTAAAATAAGGGTCCAAGCAGCGCACTACAGGATCAGTCGACTCTAAGCGTGGCCCCAGCACATCAAAGAGGGGTGAAACATTGGGTCCCCTCGTGGTGGCCTAGTCTATTGGCTGGGGTGCCATGCCCACCTTAGGGTCCTGGGCCGCCGAGCGCAGGGAGTAGAATTTATCCAACCTTTGTTGAACGCCCTGCGGCAGGTCAGGTGAGGCCATGGCTAACTGCTTCTTGTTCCTCCTTGAAGCTTTCCAGCCATGGGCAGTCCGCCAAGAGGAGGTTTCCAGATAATGGGTACCCCCTACCACCACTCTAAGGGGATCACTCTCTGTAGCCAAAACGAAAGAGCTTCGGCACGGCATTCCGCGATCAAATTGGTAACACCCCACCAGGCACAAAACGTACAGAAGGCGTTCCTCTCGGGGAGAAGCAAGCGGGTAGTGTTGGGAGCTGAAACATCTTGCCCCCGCGCTTTATCCTTCTTGCCTGCACTCCCAGGCACTCCTAAGGGCGCTCCAAAGGGCACACGCCCTTGTGCGTGCGGCCCTTAGGTGCACGACCTAGGCGCGCACCTATGGCACTGCCGTAGGCTCACTGGGTCTTTTCTTTCTGCGGGCGACTGGCTCCTCCCCCACACTGACACCGGAATCCAAACGCCCACAGTTGACAGGTGACTCTCTTGACCGCCGCAAGCCCCGCACCCCAACGAGCAGCCCCCCCCCCACTCCACCGTAGGCTCACTGGGTTTTTCTTTCTGCGGGCGACTGGCTCCTCCCCCACGCCGACACCGGAATCCAAACGCCCACAGCTGACAGGTGAAACTCTTGACCGCCACAGGCCCCGCACCCCAACGAGCAGCTCCCCCACCTCAATAATAAGAAAAAGAAACCTATGACTACCACAGAAAAATAACTGAATTGATCTGAACTGGGGGTATTCTTGGCCCCCAGTGTGTGACCCTGGTGTTTGTTTACTTTGTTACAGTGTGTGAGATGAGCCTGGCCCAAGAGAGAGAACAGGGTGAGGAGTGTCAGCTCCTTCTTGAGATCCGCCACTAGATCCACATGCTCTTGCACACCCAGAGTGCAAGGTAAGAGTTGGGCCTGCAGCCGCAGGCCAACTTGACCTGGCCTGTTCTGTTGTTCTTAATGTTTGATAAAATTGTGTTATTTTTTTTTATCCTGAACTGCCATGGCGCTTCCATTGGGGTGTGCAGCGATCCTAGGCCAAGTGGCGAGGGGATGGAGGGGGTCTATGGTCATGGGATGGGGGTGATCATGTTGTTTGCACCACCCCAATATTGCCTGCACTTACCCTGGAGGTCTCATGGCCTGTCCCTGGGCCTGGGGGTGCAGGAGAGGGGGGTATGGTGAAAGGGGTTCATGACTCCCCTACAGACTGTGTCAGGTGTGCTGCTTTGCCACATGGTGACCTTCCCTGTCTGCAGTTTGCTCTGTGGAAGCAGCATTTCCCTGGTATTGTACACTGGCTCTGTTGTGTGTTGATCTTGTGACCTTGGTGTGCTGTCGCATATATTGCCAGCAGCTGTGCGAGCAGCGGTTGGCACAGGGGCTGGATGCAGTGTGACCTGGAATGCGGGGTTAACCATGACCCTTGCTGACATTTGGCTTAGGGGTGATGTCCAGCAACTGATTTCTGAATCGTACATAGTGACTATTGGCTATGAGACGATCAGCCAGCATGTTGGGGGGGAGGGGGCTTGGACATCATACGAGTGGGCAATCATGCCCCACCCCCCCAGGAGACCAAGGAGAGTGAGTGTTTGTGGAAGATCTGTGTGCTACCAGAGTTCCGCCATTGCCTTGCAAAGGACGGCCCTTCCCTCGCACTGTCATTCACACAGTGCACATGGGAATACTCCCTGCCCTGGCATGAGTGCCTTAATTGGCTGCTAGAGAGAAATTTATTTTTTATTTAAATTTTTATCCCACCCATCCCTAAAAGACTCAGGGCAGCTAACATATATAAAAATATAAAAATCCATTAAAACAATCAAATACCAACCTCCCAAAAGCCCCCCAACCATCCCACAGCCCCCACAAAACCACCTCCCTATGTCACACTCCAACCCATCACAACCCTACCCCAACCCCTTACTTCCCTATCCCTGCCCACCAAATGTGTTGACAAAGAGAAAACACTTGCACCGCCTCTGGAAGATGCTCAGGATCGGGCTCATATGAACCTCCAAAGGAAGGGAGTTCCATAGCAACAGGGCAGCAATCAAGAATGGCCCCCTGTGAACCCTCATCCTACGAACAAGACTAATTGATTGTACCCACAGATAGGTGCTCCTGGCCAGTTGCACAAACCACAGTGGGACATGGAAGGACAGGCGGTCTTTCAGATATGTGGGGCCCAGATAGTTTAGGGCCTTAAAGGTCAAAAACAACACCATTAATTGTGCCCGGAAAGCTATAGGAAGCCAGTGCAGACTATGGAGCGGTGGTGCAATTTGCTCATGGTGCCTCACTCCTGAAAGGAGGCAAGACACCGCATTCTGCACCAGCTGCAGCTTCCAAAAAGTCAAAGGCCGCACTGCAGTAACACATAAAGCACATTGCAGTAATCTAGCTTTGAGGTGAAGGAGGCATGGATGACAGTGGCCAGATCTGAATCAGAAAGAAAAGACCGCAGCCTCCTCACCAAATGAAGTTGGTGAAAAGCACTCCTGGCCACCGCTGAAACGTGACAACCCAGGCGCAGCAAGGGGTCCAAAGCACGCCAAGGCCATGAACCCTATCGATCAGAGGGAGTCAGACTCCATCAATAATCCAATCCTCTCCAGGCCCCAAGACCGGCCAACCTTCATCACCTCCCTCTTGTCTGGATTCAGCTTCAAACAGTTCACCCTCCTCCAGTCCCTGACAGCAACCAGGCAACGGGTAAGCACCGAGACTGCAGGGTCTAGGCCGGACAAAAAGGAGAGGTAGAGCTGGGTGCCATCAGCATACTGACAGCACTTCACCACAAACCTCCGAATGACTTCGCCCAACGGCCTCATATACATGTTAAACAAGAGGGGAGAGAAAATTAAACCCTGCGGGACCCACAGCAGGGGCATAGCAAGGCTGGGGAGGACCCAGGCTCAGCCCACAATTATGGGCCCTCCAAGGGTGACTCAGAAGCTAAATAAATAAATAAATAAAAATCAAACAAAGAAAGCAATAAGTACACAGACTTTGGCAAGCGAAATTTGTGCTTCAGCCCTTTTTCACATCACCACCTCAGGACCCTACTGGAATTCTACAATCAGAATCTATGGGCAAGCATGACCTAAGCAACTTATATGTCACCCTAACTCTGCCATTTTATGTTATTCTACACACACACACACCCCCCTGCGCAGTGACACACACACAAAACACACACCTGCACAATGACACACACACAAACACATACACACGTAATGCCGCCACAGGGTATCCTTATTCTTCCCCCCTGGATGTTTTAACTTGCTTGCTAAGGGGCTCACACCAAGGGGGGAATCACTCCCTTATCCTCTGCCCCCTACGCCCAGGAGAGAATATCCCAGAAGTTAGGGATGGGTGGGAGGTGCTGTTTAAACTCTTTGCTTCCATGAGCTGGGATTCCCAGGATGTGGCTTGAAATTTTGGGATGGGGTTAGGAAATCGAATCAAATCTAGGGGGCACCTGGCCCCTAATCCCAACCCCTCCCTCTGTGCTTGGGTGGGAGAGAATTGTACCCGCCCCCCTTTCTGGCAACTGGCTATGTGGATGGGGCTATTGTGGGGCATGAGAATGGATATATACCCCCCAATGAGGTGGGGTCAGGTATCTCCCCCCAAGATCACTTGGAGCTGCAGGCACCCATGGGGGGTGGAGGGTGTAAAGGCATCTCCGTGTCCCCTAAGTGAACCCCAGATTTCCTCCAACCACTTAGAGACTAGAGGGGGAGAGAATCAGGTGATCATTGGGATTCGGGGCAGCTCCCCCAGATTAAAACCCTTTTATTCTAGTACCCCGAGGGGGGAATCTGGGGGTGGGGTGCTTGCTAAGCATGGGTGGGGCAGGGGGCTGCTAGCCCCTACCTTGTCCTGAGTCCTGATGACGAGCTTGGAGGCTGAGTGTGAAGCACCGATCAGTCATGTGCCAAGCTGAGGGAGGCGGGGGAGGAGGCGGGAGTGCTGAGCCAGGCAGGAGGAGAGGAGCTGGCCCGAGCTGCAGACACTACAGACTCACTTGGGCAACTTTGCAGGCTGAGGTGAGGGAGGCATACCGGCGCATTATCAGTGCCCACACTGCCCAATGGTCTTTTGGCCTTAACGGTCTTCTGGCTGGGGATCCCAGCCCTAGTGGGCCCCGGTGCAATTGCACCCCTCTGCGCTCCAATAGCTACACCGATGCCCCACAGGGGAGGTCCCGAGAAGATAATTAATTTCCCATCACCACTCTTTGGGACCTCCCCGACAAGAAAGAGTGGAACTACTCAAGAGTAATCCTGCACATCCCCCACCAGGTCCCACAGCCGTGTCAACACCACCCTCATGATCAACAGTATCAAAGACCGCCGAAAGATCTAACAATCAATAGGATAGAATTCCCCCTGTCAATCTCCAGGCGCAGATCAATGACCAAGGTCAAAAGCGCAGTCTTTGTGCCATACCCAGAGTGAAAGCCCGACTGGAATAGGTCCAGGAATCCGACGATATCGAGATGAGTCTGGAGCTGTCAGGCAACCACCGGTTCAATAACCTTCCCTAAAAAGGGAAGGTTAGAGACAGGCCGATAGCTGGTGGGGGAGTCTGCATCCAAAGATGGCTTCTTATGCAAGGGCAGTACACCCGTAGTTGTAAGAATGTCTGATATCCTACCCTCCCGAAGGGAGGCATTGACAGTCCCGGACAGCAACGGCTCCAGCAGCTCCTGGCTAGCTTTCACCAACCATGACAGACAAGGATCTAGTTCACAACAGGTTGCCCTCACAGCCCCAAGCACCTCTCCCACATCAGTGGGTGATACTGATTGAAACTGATTCAAATGAACAGGACAAGACTAAGCTTCCATAACCTTGCTGGATTACCTGGGGCTTCTCACTCGGAGGAGAAGCTGTCTGGAGCGGAACTCCGTGACCTGCAGGTGGTCTGGACACACCCGGATGTTCAGTCAGCTCTGGATGCCAGTGTTCCTTTTGAGCTCCACTATCTGGTGTCCTTTCACATGCAGGTGCAGGGCTACTACTGGGGAATGTATCGATGAACCTTGTTTGTTGAGAATGCTAGTTTTGCCCTTCCTCCTCACCCATGGCCTTGAGCCAAGCTTGAACTTTATCCCTTGGACTGTATGCCCCGCCCCTCCCTCTCCTGTGTTTGTGTGCATCCTCTGTGTGGTGAGGGGGGATCTTCCTGGTGCCAGACCCCAGATACAGAGAGTGGATTGTGGAACCTTGCACTCTGGACTTCTGTCCTCTGAGTGTGCCATCTGGGTAGGAACGTGACCTGCTTCCTGGCTCCCGGCTGCAGGCACCCTGCTTGAACTTTTTATTCCCTGGACCATATTCTCCTCCACACCCTCCTGTGTTTGTGTGCACCCTCCGTGTAGCAAAATTTCACATTTTATTCACATATGTTCTAAGAGCAGCTCCTGAAAAATCTGGCTTTGAGAGTTTTTTTATTTTTAAAATCACAACTAAAACTTCAAAGTGAAAAATGAAGAGGTAAATGACCCATCTGCTCCATTCTATTAACCTGACAATGGTAGATGCTGGGAAGAACAAAGGGAATGACTAACATTTCCAAAAAGCAGTGGTAGAAGCACCTTTGTTATTCAGAAAATAGTGAACACTAATAGCAGTGTCTTCAAAAGTAATACTACTTTTTTAGGTCACTATTTAGAAACAGAATTAGAATTTGGAGAAAGATCTGGTCGATCATTACAAATGCAGAATTGGACAGATGATCACGTTTTGAAAAACAGCCCCTAATTGTGTGTCTGTAAATGACAATATTCAGACATTTAATTACACTGATTGTGCCTGCAAATGAATAAATGTGTTAAAAAAATTATTTTAGGTAAATAATTAAGGTAAAAGCTTAAGCTTACTCAGTAATTCTTTACAAGAATATTGAAGATAAATGGATTCTGACCTATGGTTGTTCATATTTCAAAGTAAGTGGATGTTAAATTAATCCAAACCATGTCTAAGGATTATTGTACTCAGCTGAGTTGTTAAGCAACGCGTCATAACAATGCATCCTCCCTTGCAATTTTAATTGTGCATATTCTGCAGAGTTAATATTACTTCTTTTCTATAGCTGCCCTGAAATAATTTAATTTTTCCCCTCTCTATTGGGCGTATACATTTGCTTGCCTGTGATTAATTTATTAGTCTGCATCACAAGCACCCCACCTTTTACCTGCATTTCCCCACCCCGTGTTTTTTATTTTTTTGTAGAGGATATGGATATCTATCTATCTATCTATATTTAAGAATGACATGAAATAGAAACTTGTTCCCATTTTATGCTTTAGACATTCTACAATTACAGTATACCTAATTACTCGTGTTTTGAACAGATGCAAATGTTGCCCAATTAAGATTCAAGTCCAGGCTACAAATGAAACTTCTGATTTTTGTTATGTTCAAGTAATGACTTTAGGTTATTGCAAAGCATAGAAGTGCTTTTTCCCTCCTGTTTGGGCCACTGAAGGCAAAAATTAGCTTGTGTTATGCTCTGGGCATCAATATAAGCTCAAGACCAAAGTCGTCATTCAAAAACCACACTATTAAAGAGAGCTACAAAAAGGTACTGTGAAGTTCTTCTACTAATTAGGCCATAAAATGAAAAAGATGCACATGAGAAATTGAAGCTACTGAATGGAAAGCTGTTTCATAAATTGAAAGCTTCTAGGCCACTTATTGTGATATTTAATACAACTGTAGGTTCTAGTAATTAGGACACAACAACGCTCTGCCAATTTTTCTCCAGAATCAAATTACTTGCTCTCGGACAACACATCAGAATTGAAAATGTTGCTTCTAGTAAGAAATCCCAAGTATT
This sequence comes from Sphenodon punctatus, assembly GCA_003113815.1. Classification (NCBI taxonomy): domain Eukaryota; kingdom Metazoa; phylum Chordata; class Lepidosauria; order Sphenodontia; family Sphenodontidae; genus Sphenodon; species Sphenodon punctatus. The sequence goes on along the minus strand of QEPC01004073.1, from coordinate 3,698,023 downwards.
AAAAGAACAAGCACAATGATTTGTATGATCCAAACACCCACCACATTCATTATCTGACTACAGCCATTACAACTAGACTAAAACTCGGTCCTTGGTTTTATTCGGAATTTATTTATTTATTTATAAATTCTTATTATCCCGCCCCATCCTGACAGAGGCAGCTTGGGATGACTTACAATATAAAAACAACAATAAAATCAGCATCATATTGCTATCCTTAGTTATATACTCCTTCACGCCTACCCTCTGGGGCTTTTATTTATTACATTCCATTGGCCTCAGAAGATCGCCATCAGACAAAAGTGAATGTGGACCTTTGCCCTTTGCTCCCTCATTACCCACCACAATTCCACTGCCCAATCTTCCAGTACTTCCACTCCTACTCACCACATCCCTCTCATTCATGCTAGTATTAGAACCAACCAGTCCCGAAAACTCAGATCTGTCCACAAGGCATAATTCATTCTGGCCAGTTGAAAAAAGCTTTTTGGTTCTCAACTCACACCTCTCCTCCTTTAGCCTCTCTGGAATAGAATTAATCTTATTAGGGTAATCTCCAAGTTCATCATCCTATAGGAACGGTGCCATCAATCAATCCTCCTATCCCATCGAGGGTTTCTGCATATTGGCTGTATCTGAAGGATACATCCTTTATAATGGATCCGTAAATCGTCAAGCTGAAAATTGCTTACAAACGGCTTACAAATTGACCCTTTTCCTCCCTAGCACGTATCTGAACCGTTAATGTGCATGCAAGGGGCTAATCGTGCTTGCATGCAAATTAAGAGCTGACTCTACCCTCTTACATGCAAATGAATGGTTCAGATACATGCTGGGAAGGAAGAGAGGCAATTTGTAAACAATTTTCAGCTCCCTGGACAATAGGGAATTTGTTTCCCTAGGGAAACAAAGGTTCTTGACAATATGAAAATGAAACAGAAAAAACCTGGAGCTGAGTTACTGAGTTTTTGGGTCACTCACCATGACCTGAAAAGATGTTGCACATGTTGCAGTTCAACCTACAAAGACTGTTTTTACAATCTGTTCTTTTAGACATTCACCTCTTTAGGGAGGGTGAAGCAAAACTATTGCACTTCTGTTTAAGCTTCCCATTAAACTTTTCTTAAATGTGAGGTACAGTCAGGATGGTATGTTGGCCAAGTGTGCAGTACTTGGACCAGGAGGTAAAGGGGGGACTCTGGTTCTAATCTTGCCTTAGCCAGAAACTCACTGAGTGACCTTGGGCCTATCACATTATTCTCTCAGCCTAATTTACCTCACAGGGTTATTGTGATTTTTTTTTTTAAAAAAAAGTTGTGTTAAATTGTTGTATGTAAAGTGCACCGAGTGCTATGGCAGGAGGTGCTATATAAAAATACATATTATTATTATTATAGTCTTTCCAACTTCCAAAGTTTGGTCCGGAATTCCGATTTTCAGGTACTCAGGAACAGGTTCTGAGCACCGACCAAGTACCCAGTCACAGTACTCAGAACTCGATCCAAGTACTCGGATGGCCTATTCAGTGCAGCCCTAATTACAACCCATAGGTATCCTCCTCACAATTCTTAAGACTGTTTTAATAGATTTGGATGATTCCATCTGGTTTTCATGCTATATTTAGCTGTTTGAACTAACTACTGTTGCAGACAGCAATTATATTTTAAAGACATGCTCTTTATCAATACAACATGTCTGTATTTTTACAGCTCTTTGCAGGCAATGTTAAAGACTCCTTCATAAGTATAATACATTGCTATTGTTTTGCAGGCGGCAACAGCACTCCCAGTTCTACAATATTTGGAAAACAAATAGGAAAGATTTCAGGCAAGACCAATGAATACAAGCTCGTGGGTGACAGCAAATTGACCACCCACATATTGAATGGGTTTTATAATGAAAGAAAGCAGCCTTTTTAATTCTCAACAATTATAAAATAATTAAGCGCAATTAAAAAAAATCCTTAAGATATGTAGTTATGGCAGCAAAGAGGCATTAGTTAGTTCAGTACCAGATTGTTAAATGGGTTGATATCTATTCAGGAGTGTCCCAACTTGGCTCAAATAAAGAGGCCATCTGGCAACTTCTACAGATCATGAGGCCACACAGAATTTACATAAAATGATTCAGACTGAAATTGCCTTCAACCTGTGTGCACAGCCCTCACAAACAAAGGTCCAAATACACGATGCGGCCTCCATTGTGATCTAGATATAAAACAGCTTCTTGGGGCCTGTGGATTATTCCACAGGCTAAACTGCTATCATGAGAATAAGGGATGCCAGGTTGCACCGTTGAACTCGATTGTCTGAACAGAGTGTGGCCAATGTACCGCATTTGCTACTACTAGGGGCATTTTCACACAAGGCACTCTCCCCCCACCCACTATACATCTTACCGGGCACATAGGGCAATACTGCTGCCCTGCAACATGTATAGTGGTTGGGTGGTGGGTAGGTAATGGGCGGAGAGTGCCTTCTGTGAAAATGCCCTAGCCTCATTAGTTTATGGCTCAGCTGTGAAAACACAATAATATTTGACACACACATTACTGAATCAATTATTTATTTATTTAAATTTTTATCCCACCTTTCCCAGGGCGGCTTACAACAGATCTAGAAAACATTTTTAAAATCCATAAAAACCACAGAACATGAAAAAAAAAACGAACCCCCCCACAATCCTCCCACAACCCCCACCCAATGCCACAACCCCATTTCCAAAATCCAACCCCCCTCACAACCCTACCCCAACCCACCCACTATCCCTGCCCACCAAATGCCTTTCTGAAGAGAAAGGTCTTACACCACACTCAAATGAACCTCTGAGAGAAGTGAGTTCCATAGCATCGGGGCAGCAACCAAAAACGCCTCCCTGTGAGCCCTCGTCATATGAACGTAACTAACAGACGGTACACACAGGGAGGCGCTCCTGGTAGATTGCAGGGGCTGCGATAGGACATGGAACAACAGGCGGTCTCTCAGATACGTGGGGCACAAACTGTTTGGGGCTTTAAAGGTCAAAACCAGCACCTTGAATTGTGCCTGGAATGCTATAGGGAGCCAGTGCAGACTACGGAGCATCACTTTAATGTGCTCCCAACACCACACCCCTGAAATGGGTGCAGCTCCCAAACAGTCATCAAGGGCAGCCCCTCGTAGAGTGCGTTGCAGTAATCCAGGCTCAAGGTGATGAAAGCCTGGATGACAGTGGCCAGACCCGAATCAGAAAGAAAAGGCTGCAGCCTGCTCACCAAAGGGAGTTGGTGAAAGGTGCTCCTCCCACACCTCAGTAAGCGATACTAATAGAAACTGATTCAAATAAACAGGATAAGACTGACGGTCCATAACCTCAGACTCTGATTCTGCAGGTAAAATGGCAGCACCCAAGTAATGGTGAATATGAGTGATTTTGTCTGCGAAGTAATTAATAAAAATGTCACAGTGGGCATTAGATGACTCCACTTCTGGACAGAGGCAGACAAGAATAATCAAGCCCCTCACCATCTGGAACAGTTCCACTGGCCAAGACTTTGCAGAGGCTATGATAGCAGAGAAAAAAGCTTTCTTCGCCGCTATCACAGCCACCACATAGACCTTTAAAAATTATCTATGCCGCCAATCAGTCGTCTTCAGCAAGTGTCAAGCATCACATGTAGTCTAACTGCCTACCGTCTGCTTCAGCCACATCAGGTCCCCTGTATACCAGGGGGACCTGTGCTGCTGCAGCTGAGGAACCAGACATCTGGGTGCAACCGCGTCGATGGCCACGGTCAGGACGTCATTTCACAAAGCGACCAAGCCATTGACAGAGTAGCCGCCAAGGTCATTAGGTACGTAGGTAATATATTTATTGTTGGCCAAAGGCCTTAACAAATTTTTTACAAAATTTCATACAAACACTGCACTCAAGAACAAAAGAGATACGTAAAAGTCAGCCCACAGCTTTATCAATTTCAGATATAAATAAAAACACAGTAAATATTAAAACAACATCCAGACGCCTAGCCCTTCCTGGGGCTTATGCCGATGGCATTTAGCCCCTAGAAGAAATCTAAACAGTGAAAATAATATATCAGCAGACAGGATACTTTATCTAGTCTAGTCCTACTTATGCTGCTGGCATGATTCCTTTATGCACACCTACATATCCTCCTTTCTAGATCATCTGCCGTAACAAAATACAGAACACAATTACTCTAATAAGGTGCCCATCAACTCGAAGCTATCCGTCCTTTACCCTTTCGGGCACTCCCGATATGTATCAAGCCATATATTTACATCCTAGGTTACATCGACCATTTTTAGTTTGGACCCCATGGGCGGAAGTGCAGCAAGTGCAGCTGTGGCCAGCCGGCGAGCTTTGGTGTGTGCGCGGCAGTCAGATGAGACCAGGGTGGCAGGCAGCGCGTGACTGCCAAAGGAGGCCAGGGCTGACATCACCCTGCTTTTTAGCAGCATAGGAAAGAGCTGCTGGAGGAGGCGTGCGCATGCGTGCAGGGCAAGCCTGCCACCGAGGATTAGGAAGAGTCTGCAATCAGCAGCGCACAAGTGGTGGAGAAGCTGTTGCCAGCCCCTGCCCCAGAACAATGCGTCGCTAGCTGAGGCGCGGGGAGGAAGTTTGGAGCAGACAGGCTCAGCTCACAGTAAGGCTCATCATCATATTGTCTGCCTCCTCCTCTGGAGATAGATCTTCTAGCCTGGGATGGGTGAGAAGCAAAAGTCCAGTTTTCTTTAGGTCGAGGGAGAGAAGTGATTCTCTTTTCGTCTCCAGCTCTAGTTTGGGAGGGGACAGGGAGCTGTGTAATTAAATCCAGGAAGGAAGGATTCCCCCCTTAAAGCAGTGCCCATTGTCTAATCGCTCCCTCAGCTGCTGAGTTCTGGTTCCCAGCCTGAAGTTGCCCAGCTGCAGTATGCATCACATCTCCCTGGCCAGCCAGGAGGCTTTTAAAAGCTTTTCTGTATCTTTGCTCTCTCTCCAGATATCTGGTTCACACCATAGCAAACACAGTTTAGTACCTGGATAGTTTATTTTGCTTTGACCCTTTTAGAAGGCATTCACCCTTCCCAAAACTTGGCCAGCTAGCCTACTAACCCAGGGAGCTCAGCGCCTCTCTGCACCTTCTCTCCTTCCTCTTGCAGACTTGGCGTTAGATGTACAATACTGCTCAAAGATTTCTAAGGTTGACGTGAGTGTGTTATCGTACCCCCAATGTTTTTATGTGCACTGTTGTTCAACCATTTCTCAGGGTGACGTGGGTGTGTTACCTTACCCCCAATGTTATGTGCAAACTTGTTCAAAGGTTTTTCAGGGTAACTAAACTTGGGTGTGTTACCCCCAATGTTCTTATGTGCACTGTTGTTCAAAGGCTTCTCAGAGTGATGTGGGTGTGTTACCCCCCAATACTATGTGTAAACTTGTTCAAAGGGTTTACAGGGTGACCTGGGTGTGTTATTCTCAAAGTTTTTATGTGCAATGTTGTTCAAAGGTTTCTGAGGTTGACTGGTGTTATTCCCCATAAAAAAAGGAAACCAAAACCAAAAGACAAATAGAAAAATAAAAGTTGGTTGAAATGGCAGAGAATCACTGGTAGTTATTACTGGCTTGATGAGAAACTTAAAACATCAGTTTCTCATCACAGTGAGCCTAGGCTCTATTTTTTCACACTGCTAGGGAGAAATGGGACTAGTGGGAGAGAGACACTGATGGGACCTTAGTAAGAGGGCTCTCTATCCCCCAGTGGCAGGGCTTCATGCAGCAGCAAGGAGTTAACAGGGTTAACTAATGTAATCACCCTCCAATGTTAACTCTGGGAACTCCTTGCTGCTGGGTTAAGCCACACTACTGGCTTAACCGTTAGGTTGGCTCCATCCACCATTAGGTTGGCCCTGCCTACTGCTGGCTTTGCTCTGCCCACTTCTGGCCCCACCCACTGCACCACAAATTTACATAAATTTGTATAAAATTGCATTTGTAAATATCATGCAAATGTGTGTCCTCTTTTCTGGCGATTCATCAGTGGCCACCCTAACCAACAGAGAAGGGCAGCATCTGAGCTCCGATATAGGCCAGGAGGTGTGGGCCACAACCCAGATGTTCGGCATCCCACTGACTAGGGGTTACTCCTTTCTGTGCCCCATATGGAGAAGAGCCTGCTTGTTGTGAGCTGGCGTAGACATGTCAGGCACTGAGGAAGGCCAAGGGGCGTGGCTGGGCTGCAGGAAGGGTTCTGGGGGTGACAATCCTAACACTGAAAGGCTGGCCTCAGCACGTATGTTGAAATCACAATAAGTCTGGGTGATTCCACCCCCGCCCCCTCCCTCGAGACCAGCTCGGTTAGAGCAGTCAGGGAGTCGGCTATTTTTATTTATTTATTTATTTAAAATTTATATCCCGCCCCTCCTGCCCTCAGGGCAGCCCGGGGCGGCAAACAACATTCATTAAAATAATATAAAAAATTTAAAACAATTTAAAATACAGTATGTGGGGAAAAGCCCCCATCCCCATCCCTCCCCAAAAGCCTGACGGAACAGCCAGGTCTTACATATACGCCGAAACAGCAGGAGAGTGGGAGCCAGCCGAACCTCCTCCGGGAGCGAATTCCACAGCACAGGGGAGACCACCGAAAAAGATCTCACATCAGTGGCCACCCGCCTCGCCCGGGGAACCTCCAAAAAGGCTCCCACGGACGATCTCACGGGTCGCACGGGCACATGGGGAGTGAGGCGGTCCCACAGATAAGCAGGGCCCAGGCCGTGAAGGGCTTTAAAGGTTAAAACCAGCACCTTGAACCTGGCCTGGTGCTTTATAGGCAGCCAGTGCAGAGCCCGGAGCACTGGTGTCATGTGCTCCCTGCGACCCGCCCCCATCAGGAGACGGGTCGCGGCATTCTGCACCAGCTGCAGCCTCCGGACCAGCTTCTCGGGCAGCCCCACGTAGAGCGTGTTGCAGTAATCCAGTCTCAAGGTGATGAAGGCATGGATGACAGTGGCGAGGTCGGAGTCTGAGAGATATGTCCGAAGCCGCCAGACAAGATGTAACTGATGAAACGCACTCCCCGCCACGGCCACAACCTGAGATTCCAAGCTGAGCCGCGAATCGAGGAGCACACCCAGACTCCGCACTTGAGACACCATGGGGGGGGGGGTGAACCCCCCCGACAAGAGGAGATTCAACCACCCCCAGGTCCCCCAAGTCCTCGCTCACCAACATCACCTCTGTCTTGTCAGGATTCAATTGCAG
>QEPC01004073.1:3671113-3688967 GCA_003113815.1 Sphenodon punctatus | reverse complement strand
GCCAAATCCAACACAAGATGGAGACACTCAACACCTGGTGGAGCCTGCACCGGATATCTCCTAAAAGACAACGCATCCTTGCTAACAATGGCTACACCGCCCCCACCCCCACACCTCCAGCCGAGGCTGATGCTGCACAGAGAATCCAGCCGGAACAAGATCGGCCAGGACAGGGCCCGATTCATTGTCCAGCCAGGTCTCTGTAATACACACGAGGTCAGCGTCCCACTCCGGGATTAACTCCTGGATGGTAGATGACTTATTGACTAGGTGGTTGGTATACCAGCATAATCCCTAGTCTATCTCCTGCCAAATCCAACATGTGGTGGACACACTCCATGTTGGGCGAGTCAGGCACCAGATACACCTTTGAAAGGTCAAGGTATATTTACAGATCACAGCTACTCCAGGCCCCCACCCCTGGCCTCCGATCCTAGACTAACGCCGCACCGAGTACCCAGCTGCCACCATCTGGGACAGAATCAGCCCAGACACCTCATCCAGTCAGGTCTCTGTAATGCAAATGAGGTCGGTGGTCTCGTCAGGACAAGGTCATATTTTGTTGATGTTTTATTAGGCACTGATGTTTTATAAGCCAATAATAGCCACTATTATTAAGCAGCATCAATGTCAGATCAGTGGCTCTACTGACCCTAGATCCCAAACAACAGGGGGGTGAGGGAGTTGGACACAGGGACAGACACCAAGTATCTGTCCTGATAGTCTAACCTTCTCCCCGCCCCATACCCAGCACAACCCCAACAGCTGCCCATGTCCCAACCCCCTCCAAACAGGCTACCCCCTCCAGTATGTGATTCTCAATCCCCACACCCCAAAATGGCCCACAAGAACCCCAGGAGGTGGGCAGCCAGAGAGGGTCTCCCAAACCCAGTATCCCAAGAGGCAGAGGAGCAAACACAGTAGACAGGGAAACATCCCCCTCCCACCCTCCTTTTCTGTGCATGCATCCCCCCCTCTCAAGGGGGGGGGCATGACACTTCCACCCCCTTCCCCCATGTCCGCCCCCTCCTCTCTCACAGAGGGGCTGGCACACTTCCTCCCACAGAATTCCTCCCTGCCAATAACCCGCCTCTCACAGCGAGACCAGGGCAAACACCCCCCACCCCCGGAGGGTAATGGCATTATAGCCCATTCCCAACCCCTTATACCCCCTTAAATATTTAAACCCCTTTCTATCCCATAAGACTCATCCTGCTCCCACCCAGCCATTCCCTCCACCCGCCTCAGTCAAACCACTCTAAAAACACTTTAAAACAAGTCAAAACAACCGTCAGCCCCCGGCTCCCAAACAAGCCCCCAGACAGCCTACAAACAGTTGCCGCCACAGAGAGAGCTTTTCCAAGTCCTGGAGAGGGTTGGGAGCAGGGTTGCAAGCCCCAGGTGATACTTAGCAGCAAGCAGGCCCTCCCAGAAACACAGCTACTCCCTGCTGCAGGCAAAGGCAGCTTTTTAAAGAAAACACTGGCATGGAATTCGATTTGGTATATTCTATATGGGTTAAAGAAACTAAAGAATAAGTACCAATGCGAGAGAGAAAAATCAAAGATGGCTTTCTCTACACTGCAATTATGCATGGGTTGGTCCAGTGCTAAACATTCTTACAGGCAATAAGTCCATGGGCACTCTGGAACATAAATATCCACTTGGAAAAATTAATAGGTGCTTAGCACCCACTTAAGACTTGTTAACTGTCTTGAGCTTGAGCAAACAATGTGCAAACAATGCAGGCTAGAGCTTGAGCAAACAACATGCTCACTTGTCACCTTCATTGATTTAATTTGCAAGAAATAGAGGTTTGGGGCAAGGGGGGGTGGAAGCATGCCCTAGGGGAATTTTGTATTGACTGAGGCTGCTTGTCCATGTTGCCATGTCGCCAAATCTCCCTGCGCGCTCTGCATGTGAAAGCTTGGTTAAAAGCATAATCAGCCGTGGCATGCAGCTTTTTTTCTTAGGATTGTCAGGGCTCAAAATCCAGCTCTGAAAATCATAAGAAAAAAAACCTGCATGACGCGGCTGATTACGCTTTTAACCAAGCGCCCACGTGCAGAGCACGCTGTAAGATTCAGCGCTGTGGTAACGCGGTGGGCAAGCAGCCTGAGAAAAGCCATGAAGCAGGAGGATTCCAAATGTTTGTTAGGCAACACAGACAATCTAGCACAGCGATATCTGTTACTGGACCAATACCAGTTGGTGGAGGTACGTAAACTTTTGGACCTCACAGGGTCCTTCATCAGGCAAGTCAGGACTTAAAACTAGAGGCTGAGCAAAGCAGTGTAGATATATGCTGTGACTGGAAACAATGGCAAAGGGAGGGAAGGAGAAGGGGCCGGATTTAAGGCAAGATGAGAATGGCTAGGTGAGTGTTTTTCTGTCTGCCTCTGTCTGCCCCTCGCTTCAGAGTCTAGGATCCAAGAGGTGTGCTGGGAATTGTGTGTGTGTGTGTGTGTGTCAGTGGCATAGCTACAAAAGGAACAAGCCAGTGCAGCTACATGAGGGGCTCAGAAGCATTGGTGCAGAGGACCACCTGTGGCCCCCCCACCCCTCCTTCCTCTCTGCTTCTGCCTTGGGTTCCAAGCTGACTTTCCACCTTGCCACATGGTTGGCCTGTCTCTCTGCTGCTGCCTTCTAGGGCCCAGTTTGCACTGCTGCCTTGCCTCCTTGTCAGCTACCCAGACCAGCTTCTGGGCCACACTGCGGCCTTGCTGCCTTGTCAGCTAGACAGACCAGCTTTGCTGCCCCCTGGGGGTGTGTATGTGTCTGGGCCACACTGCTGCCCTGCCTCCTTGTCAGCTAGCCAGACCAGCTTCTGCTGCCCCCTGGGGGTGGGGTGGGGGGTGTCTGGGCCGCACTGCTGCCTTGCCTCCTTGTCAGCTAGCTGGACCAGCTTCTGCTGCCCCCTGGGGGGTGGTCTGGGCCGCACTGTTGCCTTGCCTTGCCTCCTAGACAGCCTTCCTTCTTTCCCAGCTACTACCCGCTGGGGGTCCAGGCTACACTACTGCCATGTCTCTTGGCCAGCTCGCTCACCCTATCCCCTGGTGCTGCCACAGCAGTGAAATATTGCACTGCTACCTTGCCAACTTTCTCCTGCTGCACTGGGACACCCAGCCTCTTTGCCTCCATTTTCTGGTAAGATCTCAAAGGGGTTGGGGGGTGGGAGGTACATGGCAACTGCTGGGTGAGGGAAAGGGCTACTGTGGTTGCCAGATCAAAATTTAAAAAATAAAGGGGCACTACAAGCTGAAGGATGTGAAATAAGAGATGCCCGTTATGCTCCATGGATCTGTGGTGTTAAAAATAAGGGAAATCTGTCATATAAATAAGGGATGTCCGTTATGCTCTATAGAGCGGCTATAGGGCTCTGGAATAAGTGACATCCCTTACAGAAAGGGAGACCCAGCAACTTAGAAGGTTACTTTATCGTGTAAGTTGGCTGTATTGTGCAATAAGGAATAAACTGGAGGGGATGCGGTAGGGACGATGAATGGGGCAGTTTTATCTTCTGTTCCAGGGCCCACCCAACATAGCTATGCTCCTGTGTGTCTGGGAGTGCTGTATGTGCAAAACAACAATGTCAGCCCCTTTGAGTGGTGTCCAGAAAAGGAGAATGTTGCAGATGTAGTGTTACGTCTTTTAAATTGTATGAGAAAAGACAGCAAAGAGGTGGGGACATGGCCTTCTACGATGTGTGGTTAAGGAGGAAATTACCTTATGTTTAAGGAAGAATGTACCATATCACCTTCACAAAATGAGCAGAGAAAGTATCATGCCTACGGTCAATCAGAAACGGCACTTTAAAAATGCTTAGCTACAAAAAATGTTGTTGTACATCCATTTTTGGTATCCTTTTAATCAAACAAGATGAATACGACGAAACTTCAGCTTGAACAGAACATGAAATATCAGAAAACAGGAAATTACTGTTTGCTGGTTCACACCAAACCAGCCTGCTTAAGAGTACACTGCCTCATGTCCCCACAGACCTTAGAGACACACTTCTTCCATACAGTCACCAGGATTACCTTAGAATTTGTTGCCCTCTGCCACTAGACAGAATGAGAGTGACAGCAAGCAACATCTGACTGGTCTTAAGTCTCACTACTGCATCACATTCCTAGGCATGGGGTGAGAAGGCAGTGCAGAATACTATCTATAGTTATTTCTGAGAAAAGTGATTGCCAAAATAAGATCAATGTAAGTCATGGAATATTTTTGGAAACAGATTAAGGGAAGAGAGGTGAGCAAATCTGCAAATACAATAGAGCATATAATAAAATGAAGTAAAGGATCAAAGCCAGTGGCGGCTGGTGGGTCTTGAGATTGGTGGGGCAGTGGGCTGCACCAGCCCAGAGATGGACATGGCCAACGGTAGGTGGGGCCACCCCACCTTTGGAGATTTATATGAATTTTACAGCCTCAGTTCCCCATCTGTAAAAAAAATATATATGTAAAAATGGGAATGTGTATGTGTCTTGTCTCTCCCTGTGTTCCCCTCATCCTTGTCCTTTCTAGGGCGCTTTTAAACGAGACAAGAAACGCAGCTGATCCTTTGATCAGCTGCATTTCTTGGCGCTCGTTTAAACAGTACAGCCGGATCTTCCCCCGCATCAGACCAGGCAGGCGATCCTGCCCCTTCCAATGCGGATCCCCGAAGTGCCGGCTTTACGCCGCATTTCCGGGTTCTTTGGGCGAGTGTGCATGTGCAGAAGGGCGCACATGTGCACAAACACTGGATGCCGTGTCTGATGCTCTTCTAATCATCAGACACGGCGTTCAGAGGAAGGCGGGGGGAAGATGCCGGCACTGAACAATCCCGCTTGTGAGCGGGATCGTCTAACAGCGCCCTTAGATTGCAAGACCAGACTGCTGGGAATTGTTTATACACTGGCCTCCACACTCTCCCCTACAACCAGCCTAGTCCTCCTGGTTAGGGGCTTCTTCCAGTAATGCTGGGTCCCCAAACAATTCCCGAACAGTCCAGCCCACTCTCTGGCCCTGGATCCGTTTGCTCACACCTGTGGATCCATGCGTGTCTCCAGGGAACTTCTGTCTGTGGTTAGGGTTGCCTTATATGCAAATTCTTAGAGGGCACTTTTGAGATATACAGGTTGCAGGGCTTCAGTGGAACCAATGCAGCCCTGCAGGCTGTATATCTCATAAGTGCTGTATCTGTGCTGCCTCCTCAGACAAGCTGGTCAGGCTTCCACTCAGCCCAAATGCTGGTCTTCCAAAATCCCGCCTGGGAGAACCTGTTTTCTTGATCTTGGAGCCCTCTCCCCCACTCCCCAAACAACACCCACAGCCTTCCTTCTCTTCCTTTTTTTTTTAAACCTTGCAGCCTTTGCCCAGATGCAGAAATAAGCAGCCCTACTTTGTCACCGCACCCCGAAAAGAGATAAGGACACAGCAGCAGTGGGCTTTAACGGCTGCACTCTATCACCAAATTCGGATTTAAATGGGGAGATGGGAACTTCTCCACCCCCTTATAAACTGGGTCCAGTTTTAACCAACAATAGGTAACAATAACTAACAACAACTACATCACGGCTGCCTGGGCCTCTCTCAGGTTTCCAAGTTCAGACAGAGGGAGAGATCCAGGAGGAAACCTTGCAACCCCAGTCTTGTAAAAAGGTTCAAATTCAAAATGTAGGGGATGGGGAGGGGGAACACCCCAAATTGGCTACTTTGTACAAGACAAAAAGGGCAGCATGGTCCATCCAGCTCACAAAATGGAGGATGCACTCTCTTCCCTCCAGTCTGGGGCTTTGAGCCAAAATCAGAACTCTAGTTCTCTCAAATCCACAAACGTTTTTTAAAAAGGACAAGGAATAAGCCCCACCCACCCGGTCCCCATTCAGATCTCCCCACCACAAGGGCCCTGAACCCCTTACCAACAGCAGCAGCAGGCAGGCAGAAGAGCTCTCTGAAAGGCCAAGGAAGCACAGCAGGCCTCATGCTCCCTCGCTCCTTCCACTCCACTCCACCCCCTCCCTTCCCTTCTTTCCAGTGCCTAGGCGCGGCTCTTTCAAAGGAGCCCTGCCTGGCCATTAAATTGCACAGGCTAGAGTTCCAATGGAGCCCAATGCCTCTGCAGTGGCCACGCGCCCAGGCTATGATGGTTTGGTGGGTCACCGTAAAGGAAGTGCTGCTCCTAAGCACGCCCCCCCTCCCACAGGAGACTCTCTGGCCACCAGCACACTAGGCACACGCAGCAGGGCCAGACAGGCTTCACTGACTCAGCCTGCAACTGACTGTTGCAACCTGTTGCACTTGAGTCAGAGTGTGCGGCAGCAGTTCTTGGTATTGGCAGCCCGCAGTAAGGATTTTGGGGGGTGGGGTGGCTAGAGGAGCAAAAGGCATGGGAGTCCAAGGGGGGCAGTAACCCTGCATATGGGTCTACCCTGATCAAAGCACTCATTAAGTAAAGTCATTAAGTCAAAATGAACATACATACAAAAAATAAGGGCAGAGCGTCAAAATTCTTATTCCAATGTTTGTCCGTTAGTAGTGAAGTTAATAATTTAATTACTTTAAGTAATATTCCGGGGGTGCCTTCTTGGAGGTCCCCCGGGTGAACTGGGGGGCCACGATGGCGAGGCCGTTCTTGGTGGTTGCACCGTGGCTGTGGAACTCCCTCCCAGAGGAAGCTCGCCTGGTTCCCAGCTTGTTGGTCTTTCGTCGGGCCTGTAAGACCGGGCTTTTTGTCCGAGCCTTTGGGGGATACCGCCTTTATTGTTTTAATAATGAACTGATTATTTTAATAAACCCTTTTTGTACTGGTTTTAATGTATGGTTTTAACATATTGCGAGCCGCCCCAAGCTGCCTTAGGGCTGGAGGGAGCGGGGTATAAGTTTTTAAATAAATAAATAAATAAATAAATAAATAATTCTTCTCAGCACCTGTTCATTCATTAACTTTTTTGAATGAACGCAGGGTAATTTTATTTTTAAAAAATCTTCTTATGGGTGACAAGTTGAAAGTAATAGAACATGGTTAAAAATTCAGTAATTTTAATTCAGCCCCCAATCGAGAAAATTTATCATTCACTTAATTTTCCTTCACTATGGATTGTCGTTTTTATCAGCCCACTGTTACATAGTTCAATAATGATAAGGTTAGCTTTGGAGTGATTCTTTTATGTTAATGACATTTTCCACATGTTGGGTCACACTTAGGGTTAAAGAAGTGAAAATGCAAATGAATGCCCATTAAGGTGGGTAATAGCTGATCATTAACTTTATACTTTATTAGATCTTCCAGACTTACTCATTCTAATTAAAAAACAGTGGTATTCTTTTTTCTCCTCAACATATTCTGGATGAACTGTTCTATGCAAAAATGTTTACGTCTTTGATGAGACTTATTTTCCTTTTTGGTTGGACGTTAATGAAAAACCACCATAAATTCTTTAGTAACAATCCTTCAGCAAGTTTATCTTTATTTCCTTCCTTTGTTTTACAAAAGTGATGTAACATTGCAGTGTTGCAATCTGTGAATATTTGGAATGGACACAAACAGTTTTAAAACATGATCCAACAATCAGGAGAAGTTTAATTAATTTATTTAAAAAGCTATAAAATTCTCAGGTTCTGCTTCGTATTTAACCTCTTTTCAGTTATCAATCTGCTTTTACTCCTACAAAGGAAATTAAACAACAGCATTAACAGTAACAGTTTACTTACAAGTCTCCATGCCTTCATCATCATCGTCTGCAACAGGTTTATCATAAGACTTGTCAATTGCAGCTCTAAAGCTCTCATTGCAACCTCGTCCTCGAATTATCCGTGGGCGTGGACGATGGAAGGGAATGTCACCATTCAAAGTCACTTCTGCAACTGCTGTCTGCAGACTTTCTAAGGAGCTGGATTTCTTCAGGCCTAAAGAAGGCCCCACATCTCTGGTTGGGGAACCTTAGTGGTTAAAAAAGAGGTTGATCTGGATTAGCATGGAGAACTGCACGCTTGGTTATTAACATCTATAGTGAAAGTCTATAGGGATATACTTAACAGTATTCTCATCATCACATCTGGAATTCTGTACAGAATTCCAGAGCAATGAAGGAGTATGCTGAGCAATGAAGGGGTCTGAGCAATGAAGGAGTATGTCAGGTCACATTCAGTGAATCTGACAAGTTTAGCAATACCCAACTTCTCAAATCAGTAGGAAGTCACTATTATTTTAACCACTTTAACGAGGACAAAATAATTACCAAGCTGTTAAAAACCACATTTCAAATTAGAAAAACATTAGCATTATAAATCTGATTGGCATCAAGCCATGGCTTTCTTTAGATAGAACCAATCTTATGTAACCACTGGAAATGATGTACATTATGATTTTATTGACATAAAATCTGTCTGCATTCAAAATGCAGACAAAGTAACATCTAGAGAAAAATCTGTCTTGCTGGCTGAATTTTAATAACCTGCACTTAAATATTACAGTACACCGAGGGCTTGTCTACACAGAGCTTTTCCCCGCCTGGATTAATTCGCTCATATTACTTAATATGAATTTCTTAAATATTAAGGTCCCATGTAGATACTTCTTATGAATTAAAAGTGAATTATTTTTTTTACTGAAGTTTAACTTGATTAGGAACAGGGTTAGCCTTAACTTGGAAAAGTCATTCTCAATCTTAAATAAGTTGTCTACACAGGGGTTTGATAACGAGTTAGCTAATGGCACATTAATAAAGCCGGGGAAAACTTCCATGCAAGCAAGTACTGCCACCAATTTTATAATGATGTGTCTTAATAACCCCCCAAGGACCTGAACGGACAGGCTTGCAATTTGTTAACGTAGTCTGATACAGGTGCTCAGCACAGCGGCCATTACGCTGGCAATACTTGATGTTATTATGGTGGACTTGTATATGAAAAGGCAGCAGCCCTAGGAGTTGAATATCTGGGGGCAGTGCCAAGAATCAAAACTAGCTGAAGCCTGACATTTAAACTGGGATCTTTTTAGAGTTGCAGTGATAAAGTTAATTATGTACTCAGTAGCTTTCTTCTCCACATCCTCTCACATTTCTCTCATGTCTGTAGATCAGTTCCTGGCCGTATGTAAGGAGAACAATTCTCATCACATATGACTTGTGATAGTCAAGTTCCTTCACTTCCATGAAAATAACATCATGATGTTCAAAAAAGCAATGAAACTAGAAAAGCTGGTACCAGAAGTTTCATCCAAGGGAACAGTTAGGAAAAAGGGCAAGGTTTGAAAAGAAAATGAGTAAGATTGAGCTACAGTACAAGCCTGGTCTACAAAGACCCATGAAGCAAAGTGAGAAGGAATAAGACTGGAAGGTGACCTGTTCTAAGGAACAACTAGCTGCTAAGTATAAAGTAGCATAACAATTGGGGGGGGGGGGGGCAGAATTATACATTTCAAGATTATGAAGCCTGTTGTAGATTTATTGGTATTATTTATCATACTTTTCAGAATACATTATCATGAAACTTGAAAAACTTTGTAACACTTCACTGTCCAAATTATTTCCCAAAAGAATAAATTCTCTCTCTCAACTGAATAACTTTTAAAAGGCTTCATTTTATTATACCAAATAGTTCTTCTCACTGGTATTCAGGCCCTTCAAACATTTTTACAGTTATTATAATGTGCCAGTTTTTTGTTGTTGTTTTGCTAAGATGTATGAGCTGCCCTTTACCTTTAAATTTACTTCATAACTAAATCACTGTACTCCCCTTAGATCCCACAGATTTTATGATCGTTTTCTTAAAACTCTCCTTCGGTAACAATTCATGGAGGATGGGGCTATTAGTCAGAATGGTCAAGTTATCTCTAAACCTCTATGACTACAGAAATTGGAAGTGAACACCAGGGAAGGGGTCCACTCCTTAATTTCTCTGTGGCTTTTTGTACATTTCCTCTGAAACATTGGCCGATTTCTGTCTCTCCCCCTCCTGTTGAAGACTAAATGGGCTAAATGGACAATGGGTCTGCCCTAGTATGGCAGTTCTTATATTCTTGTGTAATATTATTATTATTAGCAAGCATTTATATAGCACCAGCAATGTACCTGGTGCTTTACAAAGTAATGGAATAGACACGGTCCCTGCCCTAGGGCTTACAATCTGAGAGACAGAGGGGTGGGGTGGGACGAAGGAAGGGAAACAAAGGGAGAGACAAGGAGTGTAACATTCAGGAGGATGCGAGGTCCCAGGTGCACGCGCTTGGTTCGGTTACATCAAGAATGATGGCTGGCTGGTCCATGTGGTGAGGATATGAGTACACAGACCTCCGGTAACAGATTGTACTGGATGGAGGGTATTAGCAGGAGTTAGGTATCACTGGCAGGAGTAATAAAATGATGATGAATGAGACACATTATTCTAGGCAGGTGTCATTATAATATATACATTATAACGTAACTAAACTAAAACTGCGTACCTGCAACTTCATGGATGTATTCCTGTTTCCTCCTCCCTTGTAACTTAGCTAAGAATGTGCACCTGCAACTTCGCAGTTTCTTGGATGTATTCCTGTCTCTCCCTCTGTTCCCCTCCCCTAAGTCTCCCATCCCTTGTCTCTCAGGGTGCTTTTAACTGAGCAAGGCTGGAGAGGGGATCCGTGGCTGCTGAGAGGTGCAGCTGTGGGGGCCCCACGTATTCAATGTGCGTAGGAATGCTTCAAACGAACAACTCTCAGCATGGCTGCCCCATCCACGGAGGCAACCACCCTGGCCTGCAATGGGGCACTGCAGATTTTTCAGGAGTGCTCCACACGTGGCCATGAGTGGTTGCTGTGTGGGTCACGGGAGCATGCCTCCCCACGCGCCACTGTGACACGAGCAGTTGGATACGTGGACGGTGCGGGGCCATGCATGGATGCAACTCATTTAAAAACACCCCTAGATTGTAAGCCTGCTGTGGCAAGGACCTGTCTATAACTGTTGATTGTAAAGCACCAGGTATACTGCTTGCACTATATAAATATTTATTATTATTATTAACATCATCATCATCTTGCTAAAGAGAGACTGGTATTCATATTCAGATATAGAATACCCTATGTCAGACTTCGGGCAAGGGCTGCTGCAGGGTTGATTAGTTCTTTCCAACTGCAGTAAACAGGCAGTGCTTGAGCTGCCCCAGCTGGACTGTTGCAGGGACATGAGAGTGTCAGATCTGAAGCTTTTAGAGCTGCTCAACACCATAACCCAAGCAGAGTGAAATTGGGCTTTAGCTCTAGTCCTGGTTCCCAACCACAATCCAGGCTGATCCTGCCTCCAGCTCCCATCTTCAGCCTTGCAAAAACTGGCTTTCTGGATTTCAGTTCCATTAGCTCCATAGCTTAGACTTCAGCCTTTTATTTATGGACCCTGGTTCCAGATCTCGACTACAATTTAGTAACGCCCTCAATTCTGCCAAACGAACTTCTTCCATTGGCCTTGATCCTGCAAGGCACTACAAGGGGTTCCAATCCTGCAAGGACTATACTGACCATGTATATTTTGCTCAGCTAGCATTATAGGACCTAAGTGCCCTCATCTGGATTAGGACCATTCTATGTTGTGTTCTGTACAAAATTAGACAGTCTTGAAGAATCTGCAATCTGTTTGCCTTCCAAAACCCCCTGATATGATGTGTGGGATTCACTGGCATTTTTTGTTTACTATCCCATTAGAATCTCTGTCATGTTTAATTTTCTGTTCGGTATAATACCTACATTCCTTTGTCACATGACACCTTACATATTTCTCAGCCCGTTTTCCTTATTCCCTCTACTACATCACAACAGAAATGTCATTCAAGAATCACCCCAGAACAGGATTCAACAGTATCTCAGGCATGTGCTTGAAGACATTTCTTACAGCTAGCAGATGATGTGAAAGTAGCAAATGTAATAAATTTGGATTTATAGCTACAATTTTGATGCAAAAATAATTCAAATATCTTTTTTGATCGACTCCAACTTTATGAAATGGTAGTTGACAAACAGTAAAAGTTCCATGCTGGGGTATGAAGTATAGTTATGTTCATTCTCTAAATGGGCAAAAGCAAAAAAATATTATCTAAAAGAAAATTCAAAGATAATACCTTCATTGGTATCCTCTAAATTAACCAAGAGATTTATTTAGAGAAAACGTATGGAAGGAGGGAGAGGATGAAGTTTTCTGGGACTTTAATTTTATACTTGCAGTTTTTGTATAAAGGAAAATGTCTTAAACATAAAATAAAGATTTATATCTAAAATGGAAATTAGTGCCTACTGACACTAAACCAACATTTAGTCAAATACCCTAGGGTGGGGAGGACATTACTTTAAAGACTACTAAGAAGGAGTACAGAACAGGTACAGTGAAATTTTGCTCCATCACCATATGGCAGGTACGGTCTGACAGAGAGATGACAGAGAGTTGGACTGTCCAACATTTTCAACAAAGTTGAGCTCAATTTTATTATTATATTATTAGCAGCAAGCATTTATATAGCGCAAGCAATGTACCTGGCGCTTTACAAAGTAATTGAATAGACACAGTCCCTGCCCTAGGGCTTACAATCTGAGAGACCGGGGGCAGGGGGGAAGGAAGGGGAACAGAGGGAGAGACAAGGCGTGTAACATTCACGAAGATGCGAGGTCTCAGGTGCACGTGCTTGGCTTGGTTACATCAAGAATGATGGCTGATGGGTCCATGTGGTGAGGATATGAGTACACAGACCTCAGGTAACAGATTGTTCTGGATGGAAGGTATCAGCAGGAGTTAAGAGAGGGGAGCAAGAAGTCAGGGAGGGCAGAGTGGAAGAGGTGGTCTTGAGGAGGGATTTGAAGGTACGAAGGGAGGGGGCGAGGCGGATGTGGGCAGGGAGGGAGTTCCAGGAGTGGGGGGCAGTTAGGGAGAAGGGACGAAGGCGGTTAGGGAAGCAGGGGAGGCGTGGGAGGGCGAGAGAGGGGACAGAGGAGGAGTGGAGTTCACAGACTGGAGTACGCTGGAGTGAAGAGCTTTATAGGTGAAGACTAGGAGCTTGTGTAGGATTCATTCAGGAAGGGGGAGCCACTGAAGAGAGGAGAGGCTGCACGTGGTCGAAGCAACAGGAGAGGTGGATGACCCTGGCAGCAGAGTTTTGGATGGAGATAAGGGGAGAAGGTGAGAGCAGGGGAGGCCAGTGAGAAGGAAGTTACAGTAATGGAGGTGAGAGATGACCAGGGCGTGAACAAGGGTTTTGGCAGAGGAGACGGAGAGAAAAGGGCGAATCTTAGCAATGTTACCGAGGGAGAAGCGACAGGATTTGGCAACAGAGTCGATGTAGGGTTTAAAAGAAAGGGGATGAAGCCTAAGCTATGGGCTTGGGGGACGGGAAGGATGGTGACCCCATCAATGATAATCGACAGGGAAGAGGGAGAGGAAGGATGAGGGGGGAAGATACGGATTTTATCGCTAAGCCTTGCGCCCAAATGACCTTAAACATCAACTGCTAAAGATCAATTTGCAGCAGCACTACTGATATCGTAATTTGTTCACGACCCATCATTCCTAGGATCTTATGAACTTTGGTGGGTTTGGTTCACACAGACGTTCGGGGGGGGGGGAGGAGAGGGATGGGGGTACAATATGTTTTATCGTTTTATGATTTTAATTGTGAATTTATATTGTTGTGAGCCGCCCCGAGCTGCCTGTGGCAGGAGGGGCGGGATACTAAATGCTTTTATAAATAAAGTAAATTAAAAAAACAGAAGTCAACAACACAGAAACACCATACAGTGCAGTTTAGAAACACACAAGCCCCCACAGACTTGCTTGGAAGTTTAGAAAGTAATGAACTCACATCTCCAAAGGGAACCCATCCTCCCACGGACAACCTATGTTTTAGGAGGGAGAGCAACTGGGATAGTTGGGGGTAGGGATCAGCTGCTCGGGTGAGCAAGAAAAGCCAGCTGGGAAGAGTGAGGTTCAGTAGCTTTCCAGCTGTGTAAATAGCCCACATTCACAAAATGTTTGTGAACACGGAGGAAGGTCTGATGTAAATATCTCACACAGCTCTCCATTTAAGATAAATATTTATTGGATAAATATTTCCAATCTCATAATTATTCCCAAGAAATAGTTTTCATGGATTATTTTCGTAAATTATAAGTTAAATTTATACCCTTTCCCTGATGTCTGAAGTATAACAAATTTGATGAGTGCTTTATTTTTAAAGATTAAAATCTGATAAAACCTATCACGGAGACAAAAAAACAAGCACATGCCAAAGTTTTGAAAGAAAAGAATAAGACATGATGGTGCCATGAATACAACAGCTGCTGGACAGATTTACTTTCCTACACAAAGGGAAAAAGGTTATCCCTATTATGTGGCAACTTACTGTAAATTCTCTAATTTCATATTCCACTTTGAAATATCTATTTAAATGAAATGCTCATATATCTTCTCCCTGCAAACAGTAATTATAAGGACATACACTTATACCCACCCACTGCTCCTAAAGGACATTAAAGAAAATCTCAATTTCGTGCTGCCAGGTACAGATCATTGCAAGAACAATATTTATGTAAGTTACGCTTTCCCAAAGGGAAAGCTAGATGGGATATGACCTAACGTTCCCAGTGTACTGTAAAACTAATAATGGATTGCAGAAATGGTAAGAATATTTATTGAAGTTGGGTGGTCACGAACATAAATGCAGACAGGTTACAGAAGCTGAAAGAGAGAAATATCCTCGTATAAGTGCTGTCATTATAAAGCTATTTTCGAAATACCTTCACTACTTTCTGTCGTTATATCATAGCAAGGCAGCTGCTCAAAACATAAGGTTAGGTCAGCCAGTAGCCTAGAGAAGTAAAGACTATGGGTATTTTTAGACGTTACGAGACCACGGTCAACCACAGTGAAACCCCTGCCGTGACCAAAAGTCCTGTAACATCTAAATGATTTCCGCCAGAGGTTCACCACCGTGACCACTCCGGTCACCTGGAGGTCCAGAATCGTGGTGGGATTGGGCCCAAACCGTGGCCACGGTCTGGACTCGGCGGAAAGTAACGTCTGTTACCTTCTGCCAGCCGGATCGTGGCCCAGACCACGATGCGGGATCAGGTGCGGCGGCCGGATTGGCCACTGCACCCACCCATCTCCGAGAGGTTGGGCGGCCGGGGGAGCGTGGGGGGCCGGGCTGTGAGGCCACGCACCACGCAGCCCCGCCCCCTCCCCGATTCCCTGTAGGAATCAGCTGGCACGTCTAAACAACAGCCAGACTGATTCCTGTCCGGGATTTGCAATGGATCCCAGACCATGGTTCAGCGTGGCGGGCCGATCGGCCCGTCACGTCTGAAATTACCCATAGTGAATGGGATCACCATAAAGCCAATTGTTTCCAATAATCCCCTGAGAAACTTTTATCAGCATCTTTTTAGAAGTTATATTAAAAACTCAAGACATACATCATGATTTGGCCTTTTCCTTTATAGTGCTGTTATAAAAATAACACATTCTCTTTTTTTGCAATTCTGACAGCAACAAACCCCGTAACGTTGGTGCTTACACAATGTCTGGCGGCTGTGGGGGACTGGATGAGGGCTAGCTGACTGAAGTTGAATCCCAACAAGACAGAGGTGATGCTACTGCGGAAGGCGGTGGGTAAGGTGTACCCCGTTATTGACGGATTTCACCCCCCACTGGTTCCCCAGGTTTGGAGTCTGGGAGTGCTACTTGATGCGAAGCTTCATCTAGATTCCCAGGTTGGAGTTGTGCCGAGGAGCGTATTCCATCAATTACACCTGGTGTGACAGCTACGGCTGTACATTTCAGACTCTGACCTGGCCACTATCATCCATGCTTTCATCACCTCAAGACTGGACTCTTGTAATGCGCTCTGTGTGGGGCTGCCCATGGTGATGATTCAGAGACGGCTGGTGCAGAATGTGACGGCCCATCTCCTTACGGGAACGGGCCGCTGGGAGCATATTACACCAGTGCTCTGTTCTCTGCACTTGCTGCCTGTAATCTTCTTGGCCCAATTCAAGGTGCTGGTTCTTACCTATAAAGCCCTATATGGCTTGGGCCCCATATATCTGTGGCATCGCCTCACTTCCCGTGCCCTGGATGGGCACCTGTGGTCGACCGGAAGCATCCTTCTCAAAGTCCCCCAGGTATCTCAGGGGGCGACTATGGGGAGGGTGTTCTCGGAGGCCGCGCCGAGACTGTGGAACTCCCTCCCAGCAGAGGCCCAGGTGGCCCCGGACCTCTCCTCTTTTCGATGTCAATGCAAGACCTGGCTGTTCCACCAGGTCTTTGGTGAGGGAGATGGGTGAGGGTGGGGTTTTATTTTATGGGGGGGTTATAAGGGTGGGGTATTTATTTCCTCCCTCCTCTTTTATGAGAGGGGATGTTTTCTCCCTTTTTTCTCCTCTTCTCCCCCCGTTTTAGATGTTTTATGTTTATGTTGCTTGTGTATTTTTTGTGTGTGTATTTTTATATTTTTATACATTGTAAGCTGCCCTGAGCTGCCTTTGGCAGGAGGGGCGGGATATCAAATGTTTTAATAAATAAATAAATAAATAAATAAATAAATTACAATTAAAAAGAAAATCAATTCAAAATCCATTTATATTTCTTTCAGATTCAGTCAGAAACCTTAATTTAAAAAGAATATAGTATTTTATCCACCACCCAAATTACTTTTGTATGAGTGAGGAAAATGAGGAACTACTTCTTTCAGGCTTAAGATTATTTGGACTCTTCTTTCCGAACAAAACCTTTATAACAATTGATTATTTAAATAGTCAGCTAAATGGTTAGAAAGCATCATGCCAAAAGCAAGGCATGTTGTGCGCACATCCTTCCATGGTAGATGCTCCTTCAGGGTGCTTACAATCACTCCCACACAATTCATTCTGATGCACTCTCCTCCTGTCATGAACAGATATGTCTTCAGCTCATTCATGTGTGCCAAAGGTGCATGCTCATGTATGTCTTCATAGTATGTGCCGTGACACATTTGAATGATGCCATCCTCTCTAAACACATGCAACTCCCTCACCCATCTCCCTCGCCAAAGACATGGTGGAACAGCCAGGTCTTGCATTGACATCGAAAAGAGGAGAGGTCCGGGGCCATGCAACCTCTCAGTGCACCACCTCCAGAAGGGGATGGGACCAGTTAGATTGGTCCGCCGTGGGAGGCTGATGGAACCCCAGGGGTTCCAGGAGGTCCTGAGGGAATTAACCTTGGACCTGGATGGCCACTTGGTCGATGAGCTAGTCCAGCACTGGAACAGCTTGCTGGGGGAGGCCATTGACAGGGTGGCTCCAAGACGTCTGCTGCCTCTGTCTCGTCACCGCAGGGCCCCTTGGTTTTCTGAGGAGCTGCAGTGTATGAAACAAGTAGGTAGGAGGCTGGAGCGACACTGGCGTCGGACTCGATCTGACTCCGACCGACTTCTCCATAGGGCCCATTTGCGGTCCTATGTTGAGGCTGTGAGGACAGCAAGGAAGGAGTGGTGCGGGGGCTGGTCAGTCCAGCCTTCCTCCGACTGGACGGGGACTTGTCTCAGGCCCGCTGTGAGGAATTTGTCACCTACTTCGCAGACAAAATCACTCAGATTCAGAGCGACTTTGACGCTGGGTTGGGGGAAGTAGCTGGAGGTGATGGAAGCCCCATCTGGTTCAACTTTGGGGGGGGGAGAGTTTCAGGAAGTGACGCCAGCCGATGCAGTGGATGTGTTGGGGTCTGAGAGAGCCACCATTTGTGAACTTGATCCGTGCCCATCCTGGTTGGTGAAAGCCTCCAGGGAAATGTTGGGGACGGTGCTGCTGACAGTGGTCTACGCGTCCCTGCAGCAGGGGAGGTTGTCACCTAGTCTCAAGGAGGCTGTG
>QEPC01004073.1:3626855-3638574 GCA_003113815.1 Sphenodon punctatus | reverse complement strand
GAGAGAGAGAGTTGTCACTGTCCCCTTCCTGTGGGTCCTGCGGGCTGAGGGAGCGTGATTGGGGTCTGATGGGGCCAGCTTGGAACGAGGTGGAGTGCTCCTCCTCCGATTCCGACCCCGAGTCCATCAGCCTGGCGACCCTGGCTGTGGATGCCCCCCTGGATCTGCTTTGTGGCCGCTTGCCGGGAGGGATCCCTGCAGCCTCCCTGGGCCGCTTGCCTCCCTCTAGGGGGAGGGGGTTCTCCAGCCTGTCGAGGCAAGCCATAATTTTTTGGAAGGCCTCCGCTATAAGAGCATTCATGGCATGGTCCTCCTGGGGAGGGGCTGTGGGGGATGGGACCGGGGCTGGTTTTACCGGGTCCCATTCCCTTGTGAGGATGGATGGAGGGGGATCCCTAGCCTGGCCCTGTGACCCTTTCGGACCCCCTGCCTCTTTGGGGTCCGCCTTCTTCTTTTGCCCCCCCCATCCCTGTGACCCCGCTTCAGCTGTTCCTGGGGCGGAGGGTTGGCCGGCTCGTCCCAGCAGAGACGGTGGGGCGCAGCCGGGTTGCCGCGTGAAGACTGGGCCTGCCGGCTAAAAAGGCGGCAGTGGTGGCTTGCGGCTGCAGCTGCGGCATGGAGGCAGCGGCAGCTGTGGTGGAGGCGGCGACCGTGCTCTGGGAATGGAGCTGATGGAAGGAACCAGAGGCTTGGCAGAGGTGGGGGAGGTAGTATGCTGGGCTCCTCTCGCCTCGTGGTCAAGATGGCGGCTGCTCCGGCTGCGGTGGGAGGGGCCAATTTCTCTGGCGACCTGGGGTTCCTCTGGATGCTGCCCTCCTGAGCCGCCTGGATCCTCTGGAGCCCTGGTGCTGCAGGAGCCCTGGATGCCGCTGGGGGCTCTGGAGTCATTGGAGCCTTGGGCCTGGGATCTCTTGCAGGACCTGCAGCTCGAGCGGAAGGAGGAGAGAGGGTCGAGCATGGCCAGGGAGTCCTGAGCGAACGCAGGGTCCTGCTGCGCTATGGCTCCAGTGCACCTCTCTCCGGGGCTGTTCTCCTTGCCCCCCTTGCCTCTCTTTCCTCCTCCTTCCTTTTTTCTTCTTTTCTTCTCTTTTTTAAATCCAAGCCCTGCTCTTTGGAGCAGGGTGAGACTGTTCCTGCTAGCACGGAGGCAGGAAGGAAACTGAGTTGCGCAAGAGGGTGACCCAACGCATGCGCAGTCAGTTTCTTTGATTCCTGCCTCCTGCTAGACAAGCGCAGTGTCACCCATAAGCTGGACTGGCCGACGCCCTGAGCAGAAAGGATTTTCACTTTCTGTCACTAAATAGTCTGTCATCCCAAGGGAGTTAAAACTAAATTCCCAGGATTTCCAATTCTAATGTGGTACAAAGAAGTATTTCAAATACAGTAATAAAAATAGCGTGTTTATAGCTGTGTTTAAATTGGTCGCTTGCAACTTAAAGCTAGCAATACAAAAATTTTATGTCAGACACGGCTTTGATCAAATGGCTTCTTCTGTTTTAAATTTGAAAATCCTTACGAGCTAATCCCATTATGAGTGACTCCGTAAATCCAACCACTCCTGTGGCAAGACAAGTCTTTATTAACTGGATCTGTTAGTAGAAAGCTGCATCACTGCAGAGCAAGTGCTAATACCCTCATTAGCCACTGGGGGTCACGTAGAAAGTATGGTATGGAATCCAAACAAAGGATGCACAAAATTAATTATAGGGTTTTAAAACTATGGCCCTGCAAGGTAGAAATCCAACTGAAATAAGCAAATATCCTAGCTAGCATAAATTCTCTTGCATTCACATGGTCTTATTTTATTTCCATGATAAAAGTGGATGAATCAACCTTGAAGCATAACAGATATATTCTTAATCATAACATTCATTGACTTTATATTTAATAAAACTTCAATCGTCATAGACTAGCACAAAGCACTTTTTTCCATGTAAGACATAGTAAAACGTTTTAAATATTCCTGTTATTTCTTCTATCACCTGCTATGGGATCCGAGATGCACTTTATCAATCAATGTATTGACTTACATTAAGCTATCTAGAAGGCTTATGTGGAACATGTTTTAGAGGCATGCTTTAAATTGGTCAGCGCAACTTTCATGTGCCATGCCTCCTACATACATTAATCAATCTTCAATGAACCACAGAAAGGAAAAACAAATAAGATATGATTAGCAGAGTCTACTTGACTCACCCATTATTCTATTCAGTGCAGCATTCCTTGTGGGCGATTCGCTGAGACCCTCAATCCCGCTGTACAATGAATGGGAAATTCTTCGTTCCCTGTCATCCAGTATAGTCTCAATAGGCAGCTCTGGCCCAGGGGGGCTCCCAGGTGACTCCAACTGCACAGAGAGAGGAAAATCAGCAAGGAAGGTCCATTTAACAGCATGGGGGAACTATAACAACTTGCCTAAGGCCTGGACCCGGCTGGGCACCAAATGAGCTAGAACTTTTCACCATGGACCAAAATAATTTGCAGTGACAGCTCTGCTTAATGACCAACTTTCTATGCCACTTTACACTCCACCTCCCATGGTGCCTTGTCAGATTTCACCACTTTCAGCAGAAAATACGTAGAGAGAAAGGCCCATATTTTGGGCTGTGCTCCACATTTTCTTGAATGGACAGTTTTGTATGTTTCAACATTATCTGACAAATGGCTTGGACCTCTTTCACACACTGACAGCTTGTCAGGACAGGAACCTTTACAGCAGCAAGGGGAAAAGAAATTTCATTTGGAATCAGGCTTCAGGTCCTTTTGAAATGGTGCAGTTTGCTTTCAAGTGTAATCATGTGATTCTTCCTCTCCCTCCACCCTCAGATTCCCTGTCGCAAACATGAATAACTAATGTTTTCAGAGCTATGATAAAAATCAGGTGTAATAAGTAGCATACAATTGTTTTATATGTTTAGAATTGTTTCTATATGCTCATGATAATCTATATGCTCTGCTTGTAAATTCTTTGCTGATCCTTTGAACCCATAGGGTAAAGATTTCATGTCTTCAGGGTCTGTCTTAGCATTCTTGTCAGTTTAATAATAAAAAACAAATAATAATAAAGATAGTGCCTTGCCCCACATTTTCCACACCCCTGAACGCCAATGATGCTTCCAAGAGCCTCTTACCCATTAAGGGTCAAACTAGAAATTCTCTTTACATGAAAAGTCAGATTCCCTAGCTGAGTATAACAAAGGGATGCTGCTTGGTGGAAGAGCAAACACTCTCTTTCTATCTTCTTCCAGCTGCCTCTATGCCCAACTGTCACCCAACCTTATTTACTTATTTCACCATTTTTCTTCACAACCCCCTCCTGCTCACAGAGCAGTTCGGGACAGCTTACAAGGTGCACAAATAACATAATATAATCAAATATCATTAATCCTCTTCTCTATTTACACCCTGTCCTTGGCAAACTTATTGCCTCCCACGGATTCCAATATCCTCTCTACACTGATGACACCCAACTCTATCTTTCTATCCCCGCTCTCTCCTCTTCTGTCCACTAACACCTCGTCAACTGCCTCTCTGATATCTCCGCCTGGATGTCCCGATGTCAACTCAAGCTCAACATGGACAAGACCTAACTCCTCATTTTCCCTCCCTCCTCTTCCCTGCCCATCTGCATCGATGGAGTCACCATCCATCCCGTTCTCCAAGCCCGTACCTTGGGCTTCATCTCTGACACCCACCTCTCTTTTAAACTTTACATTGACTCTGTTGCCAAATCTTGCCAATTCGCCCTCCATAACATTGCTCAGATCAGCCCCTTTCTCTCTACCTCCTCAGCCAAAACCCTTGTTCATGCCATGGTTATCTCTCGCCTCGATTACTGCAACCTTCTCCTTGTTGGCCTCCCTCGCTCTCACCTGTCCCCCCTTATTGCAATCCAAAACTCTGCTGCCAAGGTCATTCACTCTGCCCGTCGCTTCGACCTTATGCAGCCTCTCCTCTTCTCTCTTCACTGGCTCCCCCTTCCTGGACGTATCCTGTTTAAACTCCTGGCATTCACATTCAAAACACTCCACAACCAAGTTCCCCCTTACCTCTCGGACCTAATCTCCCTACGTACTCCTGCACGCGTTCTCCGCTCTTCCTCTGTCCCCTCCCTCACTCTCCCTTGTTTCTCCTGCTCACCTAACTGCCTTCGACCCTTCTCCCTCGCTGCCCCCCATGCCTGGAACTCCCTCCCTACCCACATCCGCCTTGCCCCCTCCCTCTGCTCCTTCAAATCCCTCCTCAAGACCCACTTTTTCCTCGCCGCCTTTCCCAATGCCTCCTAGTCGTTCCCCATATACTTACTGTCTGCCCTCCTCTGTAGACTGCTGCAACCAACCTGATTGTAACCAAGCCAAGCACAAGCACCTGAGACTTCGCATCCACCTGAATGTTTGTTTGTCTTCTCCCCTGTCTCTCTCTGTCCCCTCTCTCTGTCTCCCCCTTCTTGTCTTTTAGATTGTAAGCCACAGGCAGGGACTGCGTCTATTTCTATGTTCTGTACAGCGCCAGGTACATGGCTGATGCTATATAAATGTTTATTATAACAACAACAACAATAATTATACTAATAAAAAACATTAAAATGCTAAAAATAAACTAAAAGGGCAGAAGCCCCAACCCCACCCTCCGCGTCGGCCTGGCAGAACAGCCAGGTCTTACGCTGTCTTTGGAAAGAGGGGAGGTCCGGGGCCAGGTGGGCCTCCATCGGGAGGGAATTCCACAGCCTAGAAGCAGCCACCAAGAATGCCCTCCTCATTGTCGCCACCTGGGCAACCTGGAGGACTTCAAGTCAGGCATCCCCAGCCAACTGCAGGGGCCGCAATGCAATCCGGGGTCTTAGGCGGTCCCACAGGTAAGTCAGGCCCAGGTCGTTTAAACAGAAAAAAGTGATAAAGACATTTTTTCAACAGACAAAAGGGATCAAGACATACACTTACTAGGCAAACTGATAGGAAGACCTCCACCGTGTTCTCATGTAGGCCAGTAACTAGTTGGTCACTTGACAACAATTTTTGGTCACCAGAGAGATGAAAGAGTTCACATCATAAGTAGCATGAGTATCCTAATCTACCCAATCTTCCCACACACAAAACTCTGCTGATGTGCCTGAACCACAGACTATGACACCCCTTAAGTTGCTGATATTTTGGTGGCGACAGTTGTTATGTACAAAAATAACAGACTCAAATTTGCTTGCTATGTGACTTTTTGTGATCTGAATCCAGATCTCTAGAGCATGAAAAATAATCACTTGGTGTATAAGTAGCTTTACAATAATAATAATAATAATAATAATAATAATATTAATAATAAATCATTATGTTCATGCCAATATAAATAGTATATAAAACTACATGTTTAGCACACATATTCATCATCCTCAAAGCCCTTTAACAATAAAAATATTTCATCGTCATTCAAAATCCACGAAGGTCCAAATCTTGCCCAGCTCTGAGTGCTTTGTGTGCGTGCTTAATGGACTATACAGCAATCCCTTTGAAGTCAGTGAGTGGTACAAACACCCAGCACCTGTCAGAATTGGACTCTAAATAAGAAGAGCAGTTTGTAGTTTCATGAATTACAATAATAAGCAACATGTTTTAAAGAGAACAGCTGACCATTATGATTTATACTATTCATGATTCCAGCATAACAAAGAAATTTATGCTATTAAAGTCTTTCAAAAAATCTGCTACAAGGGCTACAAAGCACTCAACTACAATCCTCAACAAGAGGGGCTTTGAAGTCAACCTGATGGACTAACATCTTATGACATCTGGGTGCCGGCTCAGTGCCAACACTGCCAATAACACGGGGGAGAAATCATGGGGGGGAAACATCCTGGGGTGTGTGGGAATCTGAAAAACTCATTGCATTCTGAAGTAGAGGAGACCACAATCGAAGGTCACATAGTCTGGTAAAATTATTATTTCTGTTCGAAGCTATCATCTGTTTAATATAAATGAGATATTTAATGAAGTTCCAAATTGTAGACTTATCTTTCCCAGTTTGATAAGCACTGGGGAGATTTACTGCATTGAAGGGTCAACACAATTACAATTGGAGGCACGTCAGGCTGCAGGAGAATAATAAACTTGCAGTGCAAGTGAATTAGACTCAATAAGGTTTAAATTGTGAAATGAGGATTTGTTTTATTAGTTTTTTTAAACTGAAGATTACAAGTGACAGCTTCACTGAAAAGTAAATTAAACAATATTCAAATGCCTCTGATGTAAAGAAATCAAAGGCAAATTTAGGAAGAATAAAAACGTTGAATTTTGAAATGCCATAAAAAAAAAAGACAGACTATTCAGGAACTAAAGTTGCATGCCAAGTATATTCAAAGATGAACTGCACTTTATTTTACTTTCTTCAAACAAAAAGGTGAATATTAGTCTAAATGGATTAGTGCACTACTAACATGATTTATTGTCCCAGGAAGATAGGACTCTATCACTGAATTTATCAAGCATCTAGCTCTTCATTGAACCATGTAATGTGACCATTTCCCAAGTGACAATCCATATCTATAGAAAACTATCAAACTCATTTGTGACAAGATCCTAACAGATTTTAGAAAGGCACAAACAAGCAGAACGTTTAGCATCCTAGAGAGACGCACAGACATTCACACCAG
Source organism: Sphenodon punctatus (assembly GCA_003113815.1). NCBI lineage: Eukaryota > Metazoa > Chordata > Lepidosauria > Sphenodontia > Sphenodontidae > Sphenodon > Sphenodon punctatus. The sequence goes on along the minus strand of QEPC01004073.1, from coordinate 3,631,934 downwards.
GTAAACTGATAAGCTACCTTGTGCAGAATGGATAAACAGCAGGCTCATTGTTTAGATGGATGAGCTTTGTAAAGAGAACCATGTATTTTACCATTTTCATGGGAAAGGCTTTTCCAATTAACATTTCAAAAGACAGATTTAAATCAAGACATCAACAGTCAACTACAGAATATTTAACAAAAGATACAATACCTTTTATAAACTAACAAAAACTGGTTGGGGGGTACATAGAAGGCTTTAAAAACCTTTTGTCTGTCCTTGTTTAGAGAAGGTTTGCGTAAAAATGAATGTGTCAAAGTCAGAGCAACCTCTGTTGACAAGACAAAGAAATGGGACAGTAAAAGCAACAGTACAGTAGAAATAAAGCTCTGTTCTTTCCTGGTGGCAGCTCCTTAACTGGTCGCACTATCATCTTGGCATTAGTTAACTGGATTAACAGATAAAGAGCAGCTAGTGTAAACAAAATCTCATGAGTTCCCTGTTTTCAAGGGAGCTGGCTACAAAAAACCTGCCAGGGCTGATACTGCCTAGATCCACTTCATCTCAATGACAACCAGTAGCCGAAAAATTGCTCGAGACTACTGTTCCATCACTAGGCACCATACTGAACTCTAGTGTACTGCATTAGCCAACGAATCTCTAGCCCCATGCTACAGGTTGTCTTTCGCTAGAGAGAGAGAGAGAGAGACAAAGGGCTTGTTTTTCTTATGTAAGGAAGATCTCACACTATGGTGCTTTATCATCCAGATAAGAACCAGCTGTTTGCTAAACATTAGCTGTACTAACTAGCACAACTGGTCCTTATCAGAATGAGAAATGGACAACTAAGTGGGTCCATGGTGCTTAAGCAATATTGGCCCAGGTGAAATTATATGAACAAGCAAAGCATCAAAATGCAGCTGTAAAACGGATGCCAAATTATTAAACGGCATGAGTGGTCAAATTCAATTCCCTATTTGCAGATTTATTTAACATTCATCCTCCTCCACCCAGTCCCCAAAAGCCAAAACGCAATCTATCAAAACTCGGACACGTTAGCATTGGTGGGTTTCAAGAAGCTGCCACAGAAATATGTTAAATACCACACAGCATTCTAACTTTTGGGAATTCAAGTCCTTCCAGTTGCACAAAATTATTCTTTAGGCTGTCTTCCACTCTCATCTACATATTATAGATTAATGTTTCCAAATGACCATGACCTCTTTTCCCAACACAGAACCTTTCATTTCACCATTGCCAAAATTAGATGGAGTCTTTATTGCTGATGTCTAGGGGTGCTTTTCTTACAACTTCCTTCAGTGGGGGAAGCCAACAGGAAGGGCTGGATTTTGAGCCCTGTAATCCACGAGTACAATCACAGGAGAAATGGGCTAATGATGTTTAAAACCCCACATCCACGAATGGAGTTCCAAGTGATTCCCCCACCATGATTACAACTTATGGCACTCCCTGCCCATCTTGTGTACAAGCGCCCAAACAGTATATTTACAGCGTGGTTATTTGGGCTGAGAGAGTAACAATTATCCTTATTTTCAGAGTTCAGATCTCGTGCCTGCCAGCTGTACAGATATGGCTGCTGCCAGAGGGTTGTGTGCATATTCTAGTGATGCAGCAGCCAGCTGTCTGTGCATTCAGTCCAGTGCTCCAAATCCCCAGGAGGACTGCATTTCTTTCTAAATCTAAGGGCATCTTCCTGATCTGGAAGGAAGTATCAGCTGCCTAACAATAGATGCCATTGTGCTAAGTGACTAGAAAGCTGACTGCCACATCATATATATGCACACAAAATTCTCCCATCAATAATAAATTCAGACACTTTTTAAAAAGTTCTCTCTATAAATAGGAACATTCTCTCTACTCTACACTGTTTCCATCTGTACCACAGAGCTGCTGTTTGATACTGGGTCGATCACTTAACCTCCCTGTACCTCAGTTTCACAATTTATTTAGGGATCATTATATAATAATAGAACTTGATAGAACTTCAAGATTAACTAGTCCAGCACCCTGCCATTAAGCCAGATCCACAGTTTCTACACTATTCCTGCGAGATGTCTATTTACACAATAGCATCTAGTTACACAATACCAACTATATCAGTAGAACACTCTATGGTTTACAGAGAGTACTCTAAGTTGAAAAATTGCAAATGTACGTAGGCTTCAGCAAGAGATACTCAATTATATTTATGTGTATTTAAACCTACACATCCAATTTGGGCTATCGACACACCCAAAACAGTAAACTTGTTAGGTTTGTACTTTCTGAAATAAACAAGAGATTTGCAAGGTACATCAAGGATGATGTTGGCAGACATTTAACAACACAATTGTGCCCCACACTGTTGTAATGCAAACAGGAGACACAATCAAGCACATGGCTTTTGGTTAAAGTCCATTCATAATCACCACCCCACATGCTTATATCAATATTTGCTATAGCACAATTTACTTGAAGGTCTGGATGGATTATACTCTATCTCTCAGTGAGTCAATGAAAACTCTTTCTTCTAAAGGCAATGCAACCTTGCTTCCACTCTGCACTATTAACAAAAGCTCATTAAGATTAGAGGGAATATGACTAGGTCCTTAAAAGGCCATCCTATTTGCCCAGTACAGACATGGATAATTCTCTTCCCCTTGTCCTCCTGCCCCCATCAAAAATTAAAAATTATTTAGAAATTAACCATAAAAAACAAAGTCTGTAGAGCATTTAAATGTGGTAAATAAACAATTCAAAAGGAATTGTGCTTGCTTACAGATCAAGAGGGGTTGCAAAGATGTAAATCTTTGGCTTCGTAATTGGAAATTAATGTAGTAGACAATTCTGTTTATGATATGCAAGAAAGAATGCAAATTGAGCTAACTCCCTCCCCTCTTAACTGTGTTGGCTCTACATGGCTGACAACTAAAAACTACCATTTGTCACACATGCTGGCCACAATTGCTTTAAACAAACATAGGAAACAGATCCTTTAAATAGGCAACTGCAATTTTTACAGGCATTTCTGAGTGCAGGACCACACTTCAATTTTCTCAGACAAATTCTTGGAAAAGCAAACTATATGCTGTCTTTCCCCTAATAATCTGGTACAGCAAAAGGAAGAATTTTCTTTGAAAAAACATAAATCCGGACAATTGCACAAGGTGTGTTCCAGGTGAAAACATTTCTAAAATACACCCGTCTGGGTGTAGTCTTCTGGTTCTTCATTTCACTCTTAAGTCCTACCCATCCTCTTTTGCAGACCCTCAAACTTGCTGGCGTCTGATTAGTTTGCTTAGGAAAAAGTTCAGAACTCTTGTTTAAACAACTTTTATTGAGGCTACATCCTGGGGTTAGGTGGCAGCTGGAGAGAGAATAGCAGACAACCCACCAGAGATTCATGTTCACCAGAGTGACTGATGTAAGCACAGAGATATGCTATACCATATTGAGGCTGGCAGCTAGAATCCAACAACAGCCAGGATTTGATGCTCCCAAGGAAGACAAGCTCTACCATAGTGATTAATTACTTTTTATGCCGAATATGGGGTCAAAACTTCTTCATGATCCCTGAAGTCATCAAGAAGATTATGTCTAAACAAACCGAAGTGGTAAATTTTTTTAGAAGTATCTAAATATTCTGGACTGTCAATTAGACTAATGCTCCTAAGTCACTTTGACAAAGATTTTATCCAATATATGGGACCACGCTGGAAAAGTGTGTTTTCTCCACTAATGACTGGGCAGATTAAGGGTATTTTCAGACGTGACACCCTGGCCCATAGTCACACTTAATCCAGCGTGACCACGGGCCGGGGTGTCACGTCTGATCTGGTCCACTCCACCGAACCCCAGCCTATGGCCAGAACAGTTCTGGGTGGGCACGGCAGCCTGACAGACCAACCCACTCACGCGTCAAGGAGGACGAGGGGCTGTGCTGAGGAGTGCAAGGGGTGGGGGTGTGTGGACCCACATCTGCACGTCCCCCACCCCCTCCTCCTGAATGTTTGTTCAGTGGTGGGGCTTACCCCACCCCGGGGTGAGGGCTTGTAGTGAAAGATTGCGGAAGACCTATGTACACCGGTGGAGCCAGGTAGTGAACACTTGTATATTTTATTCAGCCTGTGTATGCTGTAGGATCCATCTTGTTTGAGTCATGTGCTGTATGCATGCCTCTTTGGCAACCAGTTTTGTATTGTATAAGTTATTGTTCAGAATGTCAAGGCCGGCTAATGTTATGAGAAGCTGTTATCAGCAGCTGAGCCTGATACTAAGAAAAAGGATTCTTAATTGGAAGCTGAATGACTCAGGCCAGAGGGTGGCAATAGTTAATTGTTAGCACATGCACAGTGTTTGCCTAGTGGGTTTTGTGAAGCTGGAATAGTATAAGACAGAGCAGTCGGGGACCCACATTGAAAGAACTTCACTGCTGGCCACTCCGCAGACGTGCTGAGGGGCACCGACAGAACCTGGGGCCCACCTGGGGATCAACTCGCACCTGTTGTTGGGGTTCTCTGGCTTGCAGAAAGGGATGTGAGATACTTTGTACATATCTTTTATGCTGTGTACTTTTATCTTTTATGCTGTGTATATCAGGGGGCGGCTGGTGGCTTTTTAGTTTGGAGGGGCAGTAAGGTCGGCGAGCTGGTGGGCAGAGCCAGGGCAACGGTAGGCGGAGCCAGGGCAATGGTAGGTGGAGCCAGGGCAACGGTAGGCGGAGCCATGGCAACGGTAGGCGGAGCCATGGCATAATCCAGCAGCCAGGAGTTCCCAGGGTTAACAACAGATGGAAGAAAACCCAGTCTAAAATGCACTTCAAGCTTAAAATGAATAACATATACACCCCAAGCACAGGGAAACACTGGCACAACCCAGCAGCAAGGAGTTCCCACAGATGGAAGAAAACACAGTCTGTTGCAGGGTGGGGGTGGGTGCAGGGTGGAGGTGAGGAACAGGGAATAGATCACCCCATTATGACCTGTTGGATACTTCTCCCAAGTGACCGAGATTGGCTGCTGTCAGAGACAGGACGCTGGGCTGGATGGACCATTGATCTCACCCAGTCTGGCACTGACTGTGACACTGTCGGAGACAGGA
>QEPC01004073.1:3599697-3624587 GCA_003113815.1 Sphenodon punctatus | reverse complement strand
ACTTGAGACCTCGCATCTTCATGAATGTTAGACCCCTTGTCTCTCCCTCTGTTCCCCTTCCTAAGTCTCTCCCCCAGCTCCTGTCTCTCAGATTGTAAGCCCTAGGGGCAGGGACCGTGTCTATTTTATTACTTTGTAAAGTGCCAGGTACACTGCTGGCGCTATATAAATGTTTGTTAATAATAATGCGTGCTGTGGACAGAGGAGCTCAGCCGCCCCAATCGCGTTTTCCATAGGAAAACGCTTCGGGCGGCTGATTTTTGAGCCTTCTGGGCCCCACTCCTCTGGAGTGGGTCCCAGAGGAGAAGTCAAGCCGCAGCAGCCTCTGCCTTCCTTTGTAATCAGAGCAGAGGCTGCTGCAGCGGCGCTGTGGTCAGTTTCAATGAAACTGACATGAAATTGACCACAGTGCTGCAGCAGCCTTCACTTTGAAGCAAAGGCAAGGCAGAGGCTGCTGCGGGCGGCGGGGAGGTTTTTGTTTTTTTTCTCACTATGAGCGGCGGCACGGCACCTGGCGGGGCGCTTGGGGGGTCAGCGCCCCGAACGCCCTCCAAGGTGAGCCGCGCCTGGTGTATATAATAAAATAGCTTTTTTTGGCACCATCTCGTTATCACTGTGCTGATCCAAAAGAACAAACAATTTCAAGACAGGGCTCTCACTCTGGGGTGGGTTTAGGCATGGCACATAAAAAGCCCATCACGTCTGAAAATACACAAAGTTTACAGAAAATGGGCCTGGGTCCTGCATATCTGAAGGACTGTCTTCCTCCCTATGTCCATCAGCTGAGAGCACTCTCTTGCAAGTTCCATCATCGGTCCAGGTCCGTATGTCACAGGCATGCAGAGAGGCATTCTCAGTGGCTGCTCTACAGTCCTAAACCCTAGTTTGAGCATCTTCCGGCAGCAGCGTAAGACCTATTCACATGTATATATATATTATATTTTGTAAGCCATGCCGTGCTTTTGAGGGCAGGGCAGGGTAAAAAATCACCCTTTCATTTATTTAAATGAAATAAAACATTTATTCAGACTAGCATTAAATGGTGAGGTGTAGATTTCAGGGATGGGTTGGGAGGTGGTATTATAATGTGTTTTATGGATTTTATTCTGTATATTATCTTTGTTTTAATGTTGTTAGTTGCCCTGAGTGTTAGGGGATAGGGCAAGATAAATAAATAAATAAATAAATAAATAAATATTCCACTGAACATATGACAGCAGATTATGAGTTATGATGAATATGGCATGATTATGAAAACTAGTATTTGTCCATGTACTCTGTAGAAAGCAACATTAAAAAATGTAGGTATGAATTATAGTTCTGTTTGGTATCAATGTGATCTGTATAAAACATTATACACAGTACTGTAAGATTACTATTGGAGAAAAGTTACGACAGTCGTTGTGAAGTATAATTGTAAGATGATCAAACGCTAGAGTGACACAAACAGACAGAACTATTTAAAGAATACATGCATCAGTGAGGACAATTGACCTAAAACAGTGCAGGACAATAGAGGCTAAGTAAGTACCCTGCTGAGTCTCTACCCAACAGGAGGAGATGTTGCCAGAAAAGCAGGTTCTGGCTATTTTACAGGATTTTTCCACACCAACAAAGACTGAAAGCTCTTTTAAGGCATATGTGAACTGTCCGAGAGAGAACTGCTTTCGACAATGTGACAGAGAAGGCGCTTCCATTAAGAACGTGTAAGTTTCTGCCTACCCAGCTTGGTTATGAGGTCCTGAGACTTTGAACTACAGCACAAACTAAGGGTGAGACCCAAATTAGAAATATTTGAATTGAGTAAGCATTTGCATTACGTTTATTTTACTTTCTTTATGTAACTTTGTTGTAAGATTTATACAACATATATTGTTTTAAACTTCATTCAAATGTAATGTTTTTTATAAAACTTCTTATTAAAAATCTTCTGAAACTGGTTACAGAATTTTGGGGTGATTCCTGGTTGGCTACCAAGATGGGCTTAATCTTCTTATATTTTATTGACCCGTACCTCCAAGATACGGGTAAGAGAGCATTTACACGTGTGCACTGGCACCTGTCTATTACCATAGCAAGTGGTGGCTGGTAGACTATAAAGTGAGGAAGCTGAGTTACAGCTGGTCACGAGGGAAGTTGGGGTGTCAGCCTGACAGCGGGAACCCTAAATCTTTCTCATAGCAAGCAGGTAGTTTTTAAAAGCCCTTGTAAGCCCTCTTGTATTATAGTGAAACATGCAACCACCACAATGCTATGCTTATGACATGCATTGTAAAAATGAGAATTGTCTAAGGAAAGAGAAATAACCCTAAAAACCACCTGTTTAAATCTACACTCAAGCAGATGGCAGCCTCAGAAACTACACACCACCACTGTCTCTTTCAGGTCACCATGATTCATCTCACTAGCCCATCCAGTTTCGCATGCCCCCATGACTGCCACCAAAGCCATGCAGATTTGTTTTCCCATGTGACAAAAAACGTGCCTGATTTGTCTCTTAACAGTTTCTCGCGCAGGCAAACAGAGCCCTTTTCTGCACAGTTATGCATGCTGGAAAGCACCATCGGTTTTGCTGATTTTGCCATGTGAATTTTGTGTAGCAAGCAGGAGGGTTTCCAAACAGAGCTAATCTCTTCTTAAATAAACATAGTGAGCAAAGCCTGCCCTTAATACATGGGGATACAAATCCTGTAGCTTTCATAGGACACTCTTCTTGCTTATACTGTGGTTAGATTTCAACTCAATTATATTTCAGTATTACACTGACACTGGTATTTGAAAGAATTCAGTGACAATTGGCAAATTTCTCCCAAGTTATTTTTTCCAATCAAGTTGAGCTTCTCTGTTAAATCTATAAATGTAGCAAATTTCCACTTTAGCCTCTGAAAAAACTATTCAGCACAACTGGAAATACAAGACATTCTGAGGTAAAGCTGGGGTGCAGTCACATAAGCTGAACTGGGCCCAATCCCCCGCTCGCCCCGTGATGGGCAATTGCAGCTGCCACACTTTGGGGTGGTTGGGAGAGCAGGACACTACAGTCCACTCCCCTGCAGCCATCACCGGCTTCTCCATGCCCTGGGGTGAGCAGGAGAGCCAGGCACATCGGGCTGGAGGCTCCAATTCCTGCTGTGGGGCAGGATTGGGCTCGCTGCCGCTAAGCAGCTGTTGGGGACAGGGAGGAACCTGCGTGCTCCTTCCCCTGGCCTGACACAGCTGATGGGAGAGCTCCTTGTGATTTCCCTCTCCTCTGATCCACACCACCTGACTGCTGATCATAGGGAAGGGGAGCCTGGGAAGAGCATGTGCACTCCTCCCAGGCTCCCCTTCCCTCGATCAGTTGTTAGGCAGTGGGAAAGAGGGTGCATTATCTCCCCAGGCTCCACACCCCCACGATCACCTGTTAGGCGGGGGAGAGGAGAGCACTCCTGCAGGCCAGATCCATAGATCCCACCTCGCGGCAAGGCTACATTGCCCAGCCACATGGAAGGTGGGCCCTGTAACACACTTTGGCAGCCTTGTCCCACTTTGGGTAAGGCTGCTACATGATGCATCCTCTGCCATTTTCCAAGGACTCATCACGTAGCAGCCAGCTGCCCACCCAGCCATAAGGTAGAGAGGAACATCTGGCGGCTGGAGGGCACAAAATGCTCTGCATCATGGCGCAACAGTCACCGATGTGAGGGTAAGGCTGCCCAAACTGAGGCAAATACCTTGCGCGCATAGCTGCATCCTTGGACTTCTCATCTATTCCTTCTCTCCCAAGAATTTTTCTATTCGACTAAAATTTGAACTTAGATCTCCTTTGCTGTAAGTGATGAGGAAGCTTTTATCAGTAGATATACGTAATGGGATGAACCCTTTGCTAATTTTCTTTCTAGAAACAAACATTCTGCATGCTGAGAAGATGAAGAAAATTAAGGCATATACTAATGGGTAAGTCACGGGATTCAAACAGATTAGCACAGTCAATGTCTTCTACTTATGCTCTCCACTTGAAAGATCTGGTTTTATTTTTTTGCTATTGAAAATATTTTTTCTGGATGTTTATAAAAAAAATAACAGGAAATGCAAGATAGAATATATTGATTTTGTAATTGTGTGTGTGTGTTCTTTAGGTTTTTTATGCAATTCTGTTTCATCCTTGGTGGTTATTTATGCATGTTGCAGGGCTGCATAGGGCACCAATACAGCCCTGCAACATGCATACATAACCACCAAGGGTGGTTAAAGGGTGGTTAGCGTCATGTCTGTTTTCACCCATAGGGAATTATCACTATTCACATTAAATAAAGCTTTACATACCATATAGCTACACGCACACACCATTGCTATATGCTATATAAAGTTTTATTTAATGTGAGTAGTGATCATGCACTATTGAAAAAAAATTGTAATTTCAAATCAATTTTGCTTGAAGAAACTTAAACTACAAACTAAAAATTTTACATTAAATATCTGAAAATCAATTTAGCCTTTACACAGAGTAGTAGCAATGTTCTAAGTTCAGGATTCTGCGTTGTTTTTTGCACTGTCTGGGAACATCATGAAAAAATGAAGTGTCAAAATAATTTGTTTTGATTCAGCTTCTAAAATACATTTTCAACATATTTGTTTGTTGCTTTAACAAAAAGTCTGAAGACCTTGAATTTTTCCAGTTAAAAAGAAAATTCATTCTAGAAGTTTTACATTTCACAGCTATGAGGAGGAGGAGGCAAATTTGAGAGTGACAAAAATTACAGTCTGTCAATCATAATATATGAAAGCATGAATTCAATTTTTCAATTTGGGAGAAAAAAAGATGAAACAGAATTGCATAAAACACCTAAACACACACACATACACACACGGTGTGATCCAATTGCAAAATCAATATACTTCTATCTAGCATTTCCTGTTATTTATTGATAAACACCCTGAAAAGAAATAAACTTCATCGATCTGGTAATAAGGTTAACATATAAAAAACTGAAATGCAAATAATTCCGTACTGCACTTTGTTGTAAATTCTCAAGTGCAACTTTCTTGGTTTCAAAGGCATCAAAATCTTTTTTCAAAACAGTAATATGTACGGGCATTTAAAGCCTCACAATCTTAAATAAAAGGTGTGTTTTATTACCTCATTGAATTTACTTATTCGTCTAGCCACAATAAGCTGAATCATTCCACGTTTGTTCCCTTCTGTTGACATGGACCTTCTTAGGGTTTCCATGGCATCTTGGTTTGTCTTGCCCAATAATGATTCTCCATTTACTGCTATCAGCTGATCATTCACTCGAAGCCTTCCATCCTGGCAAGGAAAAATGTAACAGTCAATAACATTAAATGATGTTTTATAAAGGAAGTTTATAATGTCTTTAGTTTAAAAAACAGTAACAAAAAACAAACACTTTTCTTAATCCTAACAGTTAATGGCTAAATGAACACTGCCATAATGGCTTTTAAGGAGCCATTGTAGAAGTGTCTATTCCAATCATTTATACATTTGCACTTCATGCCATTATCATAATCTGTTTAACCAAACAGCATACTAATTGAAATGTGCCACTGCAATTGCTTTCTTCCTTCCTGAGGCCCTTGAAATGCTGTTTAAATCTGTACAACACACCAATACAGGAATCTGCAAACTGCATTTCACAGTGGAATCAGAAAGAAAATAGTGAACTTTGGGCTGCTCTTAAACTGGCTTACTTTTTGAAACTTCTAATTAAAACCAACGCAGACGGTCATCTTACCTTGGAAGCTGCTCCTCCGTTAATAATGGACTTGACAAAGATACCCAAATCTGCGTGGTTCTCTTTTGACCGGTTACCTTTGACACTGACACCGAGACCAGCAGATCCAGAATCATTAAGTGGGACTTCAAATGTCAGGAATTCCCTGGTGCCATCGGGTGTAAGAACAAGATCCTCTTCCTCTGCTTTCTGTCAGGAAGATATTAACCATGGTATTATTTAAACGTATTTCTTGTTTGCAATTATCTTCCAGCTACAGCTATTAAACATAAAAGAAACGTTCTTTAATTGCAATACCACAATATTTCCCTTTGAAATTCTATGGGGAAATCCATGTTAATAGATCATCTGGCACCAACTCAGAGGAATCCAAGAAGCAGATGCAACCATTTTATATGTTTATGTATGTATGCATGGCACTTTGAATACTGCTACAAACTTCAAATCCCTCATAATCACACAGCAAAACCACAATAGAGGTGTTTAAGTTGATATATTTTATCAGTTGCAAACTCATATGGTGGTTAAAATAAGTCCATCATCAACAGTTTTCCAAGCTGCAGGAAGGGAGTGAATATCAAGGAGATAAATAAATGCAAGCGACTTGCCTCAGTTTCTTAATTCAGAATTGCAAGCAATGTTCAAAGAAGTGTTGCACAAATATTACAGATGAGAGCAGCAATAGTAAATATTTTTGCTGTCAGGTGCAAACAAACAATTATATTGGGGAGCTCCACTTTCCCCACATCTTTCCTTCTGCCCTTCACATTTGTTCTTTTCTACTACTCCCTGGTTCCTCTTAATACACTGTTTCTGTTTCTCAATAAAATAGTGAGGATAATAATTAAGCCATCATTGGCATTGAACAGCTATAGAAAACACAAGCAGCACAGGGAAATCCAGAAAAGGGGGTAGGGAGGGGATCTGTAATTAATATGAATTTTCTCCCCCTTTTTACAATTTCATTTCTTCCACAAATGTAAATGCCCAGCACAGAAGTGACCTTCCTTCCAACAGCAGAGACTGAACATGGCTTCTCTCCAGTGTATGTGCCAAAAGGGGTCACTAGCAAGGGAGAGTTACACCAAGCATCTCCATCCCCAAGGACCTGGCAAACTGCCTTTGCTGCACTTGCTCTCGTGGCAGTCCCAGAAGAAAGGCTTTGTCATCACCTTTGCAATGTTCTTAATATTATCTTTCTATCTGTAATCTTCTGCAAATTTTAATTGTAAGAAATGGAGAAAAGAAAATCTACCCCAAATCTAGATACTTGAGCAGTCCTTTGCTTTTGTATAATACTGTCTTTTGTCTCTTTTATATGCTGAATATCATTTTCAAAACAACAAACACACAGATTTTAAGCACATTGCTTTCCAATCACTTTTAACCGCACCATTTGTAAGCAAATTACTTTTCAAGTCACCTTTGCTTGAAAAGAGAGGCGCTTAGAGGCTTCCCTCTGTTTGGTGCTGGTCAGGAAGCGCAGCCCTTTTAAGAAGGGGAGGGGTTCTAGTTGGGAGTGACTGAGTCACACCAAATGGCTCCCAATCGTGGCCAACGTTCATGGACTTTGAGCACATAGAATAAAGTGTGGAAGCTGACAAACCCCAGCAGTTCAGTGAGAACAATTTCCAGAGACATTTGCTCCTGCACCCCAAAGAAGACAAGCACACATGGAATGGAATTTAAAGGCTGCACTCTTTATTCAAATAAGCATTAAGGTCAGAGAGAGTTTCACACTCCTGGTCCAGGTTTAAACTTATCAACCGTTAAAAAAGGGCGACCCAATGTCCCTTGGTACCACCCTAACTTTTAACTGTCCTAGGTTTCTCTCACCCCAGCAGCGCAGCTTGTTGATAAGGCTCTTGCCTTGTAGCAACCCGAAGCAGGCTGGAAGGCAAGGGCCCCGCCAACCTGGACCAGCCCTGTCCTTGGCTGAGTTGTTCCTCCCCCCCCCCCAATCCTGGGCCTTGTGCCGAACCTGGCCGCCCCTGCTCTTGGTTGGCTCTGGCCCCGCCTCTTAAGGAGACGTCTTCCTTCATACCCCTAACAACTATTAAACCAACTAACTGGACCCCTGCCAAAGAAAGCGACAATTTACATCTATAACCTCCTAAACCTTGCCTTACAACAAACACTGTGAGGAAGGCGAAAAAACAGTCACCCCAAACAGCCAATCATGGTGTGACTGAAAAATTCCTTCCCGGCTCTCGTAACAAGCAACCAGCATAGCCCACAGTGCCACACTAACGGGCGGGTGGGAGGGTGCTTCCTTTCTTTGCGCGCTGCCAGGCCAAACTGCCCCTGCAGCGCCGCGAGTCTTAAAATGGCGATGCGAGACCAGCCTCCTCACGCCTGAAAAGCGCTTCTGCGTCCGTGCGGCCCGCCTGAAGCGGCCAGCGGCCACTTGTCTTCTTCTCAAGGGGGGGAGGGCGAGTGGCAAAGACCTCCCCCCTGTCCAACATGAAACGGCCATGAGGAGCCGTCCCGCACGGGGGGGGGGGAGTGAGTTACTCCCTCCCATTGGGGCTGATTAGCTAAAGGCTAAAGGGTGAGGCTAAGGGGTGACTTTCCATGGCTTTGCTGGTCACCTCAATAGAGCGCCTAGAAAGGACTTTTTCTGACACTGCCAAATTAGCATGGACAAGCGACGTTTCTTCATTTTTCCTGTAGCAGTCAAGTGGAGAGCCCCCATGTTTGGGATAGTGAGTATGCCTCTATCTCCTACATAGCTAAAAGGAAGGACCGAGTGTAATTAGGTGACGTCTGAACTTATTTGGTTGCAACTTTGGTGTCCTGTTCAGCAAATCAGCAAGTCAACTAAAGCAGGACTGATGAGGGTATCACAAAAGGCATCACAAAAGACTGGAAGAGGCTAGTGATGATGGAATGCTTGCCTTGAAGCAAGCTGGACTGATGGGGGCCAAGGATATCAGGCCTTACTCACCGAGACTGCCCAGCCACCTTTAATTTGGCTGTCTCCTTGACCTTATGGGGAAGGGCTAATGTGGTACCTGTCTAGGAGAGGAATCCAGCTAAACTGCATTTGGAGCTGGCCATGAGTGGGGCTGGCTGGCTCACCAATCCTTGGAGGGACCATGCTGAAGAAAATATCTCATGATACACTTGTGAGCCCATGAGGGCTAAAGACTGTGGTGCTGGGATGTCCAAGGGACTGATGGTCGGATGCCCTTGTTTGTTGGCAGATTCTCAATAGGGCTGGGGCTCAGGTTAAATTCCAATTCTGTCTCTGCACTTTCTTTCTGGCTGGCCATGACAAACATCAGTGAGCACCAATCACTGAAATTAAATTCTCGTGTGTACTAAATACTGACACTCAATAAGAAATTAGTGTGTGCCTTGCCTTGTGCCTTGCACAAAATATTTAGGTATATGTATGTGGATTTCTATCAGGTGATCAAGGACAGCCACCTGTTTCAAGGAGGGGCTATTTTTTGTTTTGCTTTTCTTACCTTTAAATTATTCCTCAGTCATGGGTGTTAAAACTTCATGCTGAGGCAAAGTGTAATAACAAGATTTAAAGGTCAAAACTGTGCCTTTAATTGTTAGTCATGGTACTGTATAGCAGAGAAACATCTATGATACAACATTTTTCCCTTACAACACACCAATGTTAAGAAAAAATAATTTACATTAAACTTAGTAATCATAAGAAACTAGAAGAATCCCACCAAGAACATTATTCATAGCATTAAAATGCACAAAAATGTAAAGTGTGGTATTTTAAAATTTAAAATGAAAAGAAAACACAATCACTGTCTAATTGCAATAACTTCCATTTGATCTTGATATACTCTAAATTAACAGCTTCATCATGTCAATCAAACACCTCAACATTATTTTCATGATTAGTTGATCTGTGGGAGAAATTTATTGCTTCATATACTCTGACACACCAGAAATAAACATGTAAGTAAATTTATGTACTGTGATCCCTAAACAAGATTCAGCTCCCTTAAGATTTTTCACACACCATGTCCAAAACAATTAGCAACAGCACAATACTCTGTTCAAACCCACTTTGCTGAAAGAAAGGTCATCTGAAATGACTTCAGCTGAATGAATGAAGCTGCTCATGGATGTAATTTGTAATAAAAATTCGATGGGTGATAAAATACGCAAGTGACTTTTTTGCTTCAAATTCAAACCTAATATCAGTGCAGAGTAAGTAACAATTGAGAGAATTCTTCTACTTTTTTTTTAAAAAAGGAACTATATACCGCAAATTCATAATTAAGCTTTTTGAATGAGTAAAATGTATGGCATTGTTGACATGTTTTGCATGTGGATCAAAAAGCATGTTATAAAGACTGAAAAAAGCTCCAGATATATCAGACGAGCCTACGTCTGTCCAATGCTATCACTAATTGGCATATCTATGGATGGTAATTTTCTAGTCTTGTTCTACTTTTACACAAAGGTAAAAATGGACCCCTGGTACTAATAGTCTGATAAGATCATTTTGTCATTTTAAAAACAGCAGTTCCTTATCCTTTCTTGCTTCTATCCCTGCAGAGAAATTTCCTGCTTGGAATGACTCTTCTTTGCAAGACCTTGTCTGGGATCAGCTGGTGAACAGCCAGCATGGGTTGGCAAAATCAACAAACTACTACTCCCACCTAATGGGGGAAGCAATTTTCAATCAAGCTGGGGCCCATTTCCAAAGTAGTTTGCTGTAGCTACAAAGACGACAGCTTTTTCTGAAGACAAGGTTTGCTGTCTGTGTGAACTCGGATCGGTTCTCAGCAGTGACTAAGTCACTGAAACTTGTTTGCAGTAAATTTCTGATTATATATAAGAGAGAGAAAATTCAAGTAAATAAATTTATGAGAAGGCGCCACACCAATTTCCAGTTCCATTGTTGATTTTTTTCACAGCGGGAGGCTAAAAGCCTTAGAAAACCATTCTTAGTGAAACAATACATCTTACAATATTTTACATGACAAAAAACAAAACCACTTGAAGGGTTAGAGCCATTTGGCTTGCACATATATCCCTCCCTGTATGTGTGGTTGTGACACAATTTTAACACCAGGTTACAATTTCCATTTAGCTACAATCTCAAACTGGCACTTTACAACATTTCTAGTCTCGCAGAAATGCCATCAGTCCCTTTTTCTTTAACTCCAACCCATCATATAGGTGTCTCTCTCACCTCTTTCTTCTCCAATGGAGAATAATGTCAAAAAAGTTATTCTGGCATGAGGTCCAACAATCTTTAGTCCTGGGATTCCTCAACCAAGTGGTCCAAAGGGAGACTCACCTTCTAGCATTTGCTACTAGCTTATAGCTGGAATTCAATGCCATGATATTTGGATTAGTTATCGTAAGAAATATTTAGCGATTTTAGGATGTAGAAGTCCTTCCTCCTCAGAAGCCTGTATGTTTTTACTATGGGGCATGCTCAGCGTGCCTGAATACTTGAGCTTTGTGAGAGCTGGGACTGAGGGGGGTGGGGCACGTCATAACATGGTGAACAGGAAAGATACATAGGGGCTCCACTTCCCCTGTGCGGTTTCCAGTCTGCACTCCAATGACAGATCCTAGCTCCCCAGGGATTTAACACGCACACAGTGACTGGGGCATCTCCTTCTACCTGTACTGCTGCCTAGGGAGAAAAGAGCACCCACCCTTGGGTACATGTATGTCCAAGCTGGGCACTAGCAGTCCGAGGTCACTGCTGTGGTCATCAACGAGCTGTCCTTTTCTCGTAGGTAGGAGAGATCATTTCCGACACTGTCAGAATGACCAGGGTATTCTGATGATTGTTGTTGTTGTTACTTGTTTGTTTTGACTCTCTCACAGCCTGCCTTGAGCTGCTTTTGTTTTGGAAGGTCAGGAAAGCTATTCATTTTGGGTTATTGATGCCACTCAACGTTCAATTTGCATTTGCTGCTTTTGTTGTAACTCCAGCAGGTGTCCTAGTGCAGGGAACCAAACTCCAAGATACCCAATCCAGGAATTTAAGCAGAGTGTATCCTCAGGCTATTTCCTAGAGGGGTAATATCCCTTCCCCCCCATTCCATTAGTTATAAGATCTGTTAACCATCATCACTTCAGTTTTGCCTGGATCCAGCTTCATCCAGCTCTGCCATATCCAGTCACAAGTTTCAACCACCAAGGTTGCAGGACCCAGATCAGGTGAAAAAGAGAGAAAGAGCTGAGTGTCATCAGCATACATACGGCACCACACATCAAATACAAGAGGAGAGGAGGGAAGAGAAAACAGAATGGAAGGCTGCAGGACCCCACAGGGGAGACGACAATAAGAAGCTGCCTATTACCGCACTCTGGAACTTCCCCACAAGTAATAAGCCGAACCAATCACGTACAATCATGTTCCAAAAATACACATCAGATCACAATCATGTCAACATCACCTCGAGTCATGGCCAGTGGTATCAAAGGCTGCTGAAAGGTCTAGTAATATCAAGAGGGTTCAATTTCTTCAACTGATCTCCAGGAGCAGATTCTGCACCAGAACCAGTCTCAGTAGTACTACACCCAGTGCAAAAGCTGGACTGTCAGGGGTCCAAGAATCTAATAGGAAGGAGACCACACATTTGACCAAGTCACATCAAAATGCAACTTCCACCAACTTCTATCTACCCAAACCCTTATGGGAAGGGCAGCATATAAATTCAAAAAAGTAAATAAAATAAATACAAAATACATATACATGTATAAAGGTATACACATGCCTTTACAAAACGATTAAACTATTATCTATCGATCAATCTCTTTTCTTTCTTCCTTCCTTCCAAATGCTTTGCCAAAGAAAAAAGGTTTTACCAACCTCCGGAATATGCTCAGGCTTGGGTTCTGATGCACCTCTGGAGGAAGGGAGCTCCATAATACTGGTGCAGCAACTGAGAATGCCTCACTGCGGGCCCGTCATATAGACAAGATTTGCAGGTGCTACCCGAAAAAGAGCATTTCTGGCCAATCACAGGGGGCGCAGTAGAGCACGGAAGGAAAGGTGTTCTTTTGGATACGTGGGGCTCAGGCCATTTAGATGAGACTGTCCATATTGTACTGTATTGTTGGAAGTGAATTTTTGTTGATATGGAAGTACTGGCTGGATGTAGAACTTCTTTCACTACTAGAAACAAAAGCATGCAGGTGAATTGTAATTTTAGTCTTAGATGCCAAACTCCTTGGAGGGAACAACTGGAAGTTGCTGAATCCTGTGGTGGATTTTGATTACTGGTAAATATAACAGAAAGAACTTATTAAGACTTGAAGCTGGGCCACCGCTGGAGAAAAGTTTGATTTCAAACTAATATGCAGATTCCATTTACGATTTTCTTAAAAATCGGACTGACTGGATTGAAGCTGAATCCTGACAGGACTGAAGTGATGATGGTTGACCAGTCTTGTGACTTGGAGGGGATTGGGACATCTCTTATTGATGAGATCCGGCCCAATCTGGTCCTTTAAGTTCGCAGCCTCAGAGTGTTTTTGGAACTCTCGCTGTGCCTGGATCTTCAGGTTGCGGAGGTGGCCAGGAGCGCTTTTCACCAACTCCATCTGGTGAGGAGGCTGCGGCCTTTCCTCTTTGATTCAGACCTGGTCACTGTCATCCATGCTTTCATCCCCTTGAAACTAGACTACTGCAATGCGCTCTACATGGGGCTGGCTGCCCTTGATTTCATTCCATTCCATTTCATTACATTGTTTCTATACTGCCCCTCTCGCTGATCACGACTCGAGGCGGTTTACAAAACATTTTAAATATAAAATACAATAAAAGAAATAACACCCCACCCTATACCCCCCGGACCTCTCTCTCACCAAGGTACCATTCCATCCCTCCCCAAACGTCTTGTACCCCTCCTCCTCACCAGGGGTACCAAGACCCCCTCCCTAACTCATTCCCCCTTCACTCCCTGCTCTCACCAGGGAGTGGAAGCTACTGATGACTGTTTGGAAGCTGCAGCTGGTGCAGAATGCGGTGGCCCAGCTCCTTTTGGGTACGAGTCGCTGAGAGCACATTTCACTGGTACTCCGAAGATTGCACTGACTGCCTATAAGCTTTCTGGGCTCTATTTAAGGTGCTGGTTTTGACCTTTAAACCCCTAAATGACCTGGGCCCCACTTATCTGAAAAACTGCTGTTCTACTATGCCCTACTGCAGCCCCGGCGGTCCACCAGGAGTGCCCTCCTATGGGTTCCATCTGCCACTCCTGTCCGTATGACGGGGGCATTCAAGGGGGCATTCTCAGTTGCTGCCCCAATGTTGTGGAACTCCCGCCCCCTGCAGGTTTGTCTGAGTCCCAAGTCGGAGTATCTTTTGGAGGCAGTGTAAGACCTTTCTTTTTATTAAAGATTTAGTAAAAATCTTTAATAAAAGATTTAATAAAAGATGTTCAGACCAGGCTGTTGTAGGGCTGGAGTTGGCTTAGGGTAGGGTTTTTTACAGTATTTTATTTATTTTAGTTCTTTTAATTGTATTATATGTGTGTGTTGTTGTAAGCCACGGGAAGGGTGGTGGTGGTGGGTATAAATATAGATATAAACAAACGGACAAACAAACAAGGATGCTTTTTAAGACAACAGATCAGAAACTTCACTGCATGTCGCAATTGCTATGGGTTATAGATTACACTGAAATAAGTGCCTGCTTCCTGGTTATAAACTCACACACAGTTTATCGTAAAAATGCACTAACCCAAAATTTCCCCCCAACTGTTCCTAGGTCAAGTATTTGAATTTTTCCCATGTGTTAGATAAATATTAATGATTTTTATTTGCACATATATGCTGGAAGTTCATTATTCATATTGGCTATGTTAATATGTGACATTTGGCAGAGACTGCACTCTTACACAAATCAAATAGCAGCTTCTAAATACCAGAAACTGTACTTGAGATGTGTTTTGAGGATTTATAGGAAATGCTGTCTACTTTAGTTTTAATCCCATCAGTGGGAAATTATTTTCATGTTACATGCAAATTTAGTTCGGAATTTGGTAATACACCAAAACAGCCCTTTGCTCAAGTAGTGTTTAAGTGATCCTGCTGCACCGTTAGCTGTGATCTTTTCAAAAACAGTGATTTTATGGCCTCAATAAAAGACATTTCAATTTGATAGGAAAAACATATATCCCATCTTGAAAGATGCTTTCAATTTAATGGTTACACTAGATGAAAAAAGTGAGGGGAAAAAAGAAAAAAAAATTGCAAGTGTTTTTCAAAAGAAAAAAATGTTAACATGTGATTTTCATTTAGTATTAAATCAAAGTTTTCTGAAAGCAGGAGTCAAAGTATTTCCACATGTGTTCTTATTTACCTGTATAAGAGAGCCACTGCTTGTCTACCCCAATATTTTTCTTCTTAAGATCACACTACTGTTCTGACCTGTGGTGTTATTCACCTACACTGGCTGTTTTAAGTATTTAAGATCAATGTTTAAATCACTTGATCAAACTTCTATAAACATCCTGCTGATTATATAGTCCCGAACTCTGTAAAATGGTTACAGCCAGTCTAATAAATATCAACTACTTGGGATTGCAAGTGTCAGCTGTAGCTAGTACAATCTGAACAATTATGCCCTGCACTCTAGAGTTTGACTGTCTCACAATCTTTTACAAGTAGGGCCTTCCGTCCCCAAATCAGGGGTGGGGTGGGAGGTTGCCGCGCTCCCATTCTTCCCCTAATGGGAAATGGGCACAGAGAATCTCCAGGGGTGAGGAAACCCCGTAAGTGCGACACGGGCACTGCCAATTGGTGGCCCGGATATCAGGTGGCCATGTACGGGCCACCTGATTGGTCGGTGTGGGGGCAGCCCCTCCCCTTTGCTAGAAGGGGGGGAAACCAACTGCCGCCCGCACACTTTGCCCACCATTCGGCTTGATCGTTGGAGAAACAGCAGCACATTACACTGCTTCGGCATCCGAGAAGAAGAAGGCGTGGAGACACAGCGGGCGAAAAAGCGAGCAGCACCTGGAGCGGAGGCTGAGCCGGCAGGGAGAGAGTACTCCACAGACAGAGGGGATGTGAGTGAGGCACACACACACACACACACACACACCGCCGTCCAGAGGAGAAATGCAAACCCAGCTGCAGACCTGTGAGGTCCTTGCTGCAGAATCAAGGAGGGGGGGATAGAGATGAGATGGCCCCCCCCACGTGGATGCGGCCCGGAGGAGGCCTCGCCTAACACCCTCAGGGATGTATGGGCACCGGAAGGAAGGGGGCCGGGTGGAACTGGATGGAAGGGCTGTAGGCCCATTGTTCCCCCGGCTAGGTACAGGGAGGCAGGCTGGGGGGATGCATACCGCACAGGGGCACGGGCTCAGAATAACAGGGCCAGCCCCGGGCACAAGGAGTCAGGGTATGGTATTCATTGCCCAAGGGGTGTCGCCCGTGCGCAACAACAGGGCCCCCCCTCACTGCCTAGACTTGGAGGAAATAGGCACAAGATGGCCTGAGGCTCTTGGGCTAAAACTGGAGACCCATGGGGGTCAACAGGTGAGGCAGGTGTCAAGGGAGCAAGGGGCTCAGCCTTCAGCGGCATTAAGGGCCCCTTCACCAGGGGTGGGCCCACATGAGCCCGGGGGCAGTTTGTATATTCCAGCAGGTGCTCCTGAAGGAGCGAATGAGGTGACTAGTGCAGAGGGTAACTCTGATCACACGGATGTCGGTGACCTGGCAATGTGGAAGAGGATCCAGGCACTAGAGAAAGAGCTACACCAGATGGCGGAGAGAAGGAGGCCTCCACCGCAACGTATGAGGGGCGATGGTGGCAGGATGTATGAAGGTGAGGAGAGCAAAATACAGGACGGTGATTACAGGGAATGGCTGGATCAAGGAGGGGAGCCCCACTGGCTGTTTCATTCAGACCCATGGCTGCAGCAGCAGATAGAAAGGGCTGGGGCACAAGGGTATGTGGGGTCGACCGTGTGACCAATAGAGCCATCCGGGGGCCAACAAGTGTACCAAAAGGGGGTGCAACAACTGCAACCTGCAAGCCAGCGTACGTCACCACAGATGTTGTGGTGGAATTGGATGTGGGTTAAAGTTACCCCAGTCCCCGTGCCAACGGGGTATCACTCCACTGGTGCGGGATTCTGGGCACAATGGGCATCCCCCAGACAATCATGCCCCGACGCACTATTTTCCCCCACTGTAAATTTGGAACCACCCTCACATCCTCCTAGTCACCCATTGCCACCCATGGGCAGGGGTTATTCGGAATTATCCTCTCCCATAGGTGAGCACCTTACCTATGTCACCAGGGAGAAGATATGGAGAGGCGAATACATAGATATTTTCGCCCTCCTATTCAGTGACCCTATCGTGGATTCAACAGAAAAGGACGATGTTAAAGAGAAGTAGAGGTTTAGAAGGCCCAAAGCAGACAGGAATTGGGCGAACTGGTCATCGGCTTTCTCAGTGTACTTAGGGGTGGTACTAGAAGATTTTCCTGAACGGACGGTCAAGTTGTTGAAATATATCGATATCGTCAAAAGAGCGTATGGGGTGGGTCCTCCAGGTGCATGGCTACGCTACGATGAAGCCTTATGACACAGGGCATCCTTTACCCCGGGATTGTGCTAGGATCGCCTTGCCCAGGACCTCTGACTGGACTGCATGGTCAATACGACCAATGCGCCCAAGACAGACAGCGGCCATGTTTTGGCAAAAGGGGGAGTAGCCCCTGCGAACGATCCCAACAGGTTAGAAGGCAGACAGACGGTCAGGAAATTCTACCTGTTGGGAATACAACAGGTACGGGAGATGCACCAGGGGTAGCTGTAAGTTCCGGCACGCCTGCTCAGTGTGTGGAAGTTCCCACTCAGTTTCCACGTGTTACAGGGGAAAGGCAGGGGGCAATAGAAGAATCCAGCCGGGAGCGGAACCAGTTCCGAACAGCCAAGGTAGCCAACAAGGGGGTGGAAAGGGAAAGGGGCCCAACCCCAATTAATGTGAGGAGACTGGAGAGGGCCTTGATATTCCACCTGGATAAGGAAGAGGTGCAATATGTCATTCAAGGTTTCCAATGTGGTTTTGTTATCCTGGTAGCGCAGGTCCCCATTAGTCATGAACCACCTAACCTGAAATTGGTACGGGGGATGGAAGAGGTAGTTAGGAACAATATAGGGAAGGAAGTAGGTGAGGGCCAGATAGCTGGACCATTTGACGAGCCCCCCTTTGAAGAATTTATAATATCCCCATTGGGGATTGTGCCAAAAAAGACACCAGGTGAATTTCGGCTCATACACCACCTGTCATACCCAAGGGGGCGCTCGGTAAATGACGCCATACCAAAAGAGCTTGCCATAGTTAGATACACGTCATTTGACCAAGCCATCGAACAAGTCAAGTCCTTCGGAAAGGGGGCACATTTAGCCAAATGCCATGTTAAATCCGCATTCCGCCTGCTACCAGTTCACCCAAGCAGCCTTCACCTGTTGGGGATAAAATTTGAGGGTGCGCACTACTATGACAGCGCCATGCCTATGGGCTGTTCGATTTCTTGCTCGGCTTTCGAGCGCTTCAGCTCGTTGGTTGAGTGGGTTTTTCAACAGCACATAGAGAAAGGGGAGGTGTCAAAATATCTTGACGATTTTCTGTTAATTGCCCCTCCAATCCCCGGGGTGTGCGAACACCTCCTTAAAGATTTCCAAAGTTTGGCCTTACATTTGGGTCTCCCTCTAACCCCGGAAAAAACGGATAGTCCTTCTATAAGGCTCACGTATTTAGGAATTGACGCAGATCAGGAATTGTCACGTCTTCCTGATGATAAACTGGAATGGCTTAAAGAAAAACTGCAGTCCTGTAGAATAGCCAAAAAGGTTACGGTGCGGGCAATACAATCATCGGTGGGTAGTTCGAACTTTGCATGCCGGGTGATGGCACCAGGCAGGGCATTCCTGTCTTGATTGTACACTTCACTGGCAGGTAACCCCCCCGCAACACCACCATTTTCAGGTGATGCGGGAGATGAAAGATGATTTAGTGACCGGGGCGGCATTTCTGGAAAATTTTAATGGGGTCGGTTTTTGGCTAGACAAACTTAAGGAAGGGGCGCAGCTCCAGGTCCATTCTGATTCGGCGAGAGGAGTTGGTTTCGGGTTATATTTCAACGGGCGCTGGTGTGCGGCCCTGTGGCCTCCGTCATGGATGGAATCTGGAGTTACACGAGATTTGACCTTTTTAGAACTTTTTCCCATTGTCCTGGCAGTACAGCTTTGGTGGAATGAATTTAACAACAAAACGGTGGTATTTTGGTGCGATAACATGGCGGTGGGCCATGTTATCAATTCCATGTCATCAAAGTCGCCGAGGGTGATGCGCCTGGTACGTGTCTTGGTCTTAACTTGCCTTAACTATAACATCCTCTGCACAGCCCATCATGTACCCAGGATAGATAACACCATTGCTGACGCCCTCTCTCGGTTACAGATGACTCGATTCCGGGAGTTAGCACCGGTGGCGGCACCCGACCTGGAGATGTTCCCCAAGGGGCTTTGGAGCCTTGGCGAATAGAGATAAGGAATATCGTACTGGGATCCCTGGTCACCCGCACCCTGGCTGCTTACAATTGGGCATTTAGAAAGTTTCAGGAATTTAGGTTAATGAAGGGGTGGAGACTGGTTTGTCCTATACAAGAGGATGAATGGTTACAATTCATGCTACATTTGCGGGACAAGACTTTAGCCGGGAAGGTGGCTGCGCTGGCATTCATAAATTGGCTGTATGGGTATCCCCTGCCCGACAAGGGTTTCTTTGCAAGGTGCATGATTGAAAGCTAGACAAGGGAACAGGGACACCAGATGGATACAAGGGTCCCCATTTCACTCACAGAACTAAGAGCATTGTGTCAGGCACTGTTAGGGTTTTGTTTCGACCAGTACGAGGAATTGCTTTTAGCCACCATTTTTAAGGTAATGTTTTTCGGAGCATTCAGAATAAGCGAAGGAGTAGCCAAGGGGAGATACGACAGGAAGGGCTCTGATGTTGCACGATGTTCGGATCAGATCTGGAGTATTAACGATTCTGTTACGCCTGTCCAAGACCGACCAAAAGGGGCGTGGGCAGACCGTGACTCTACATCTGGCAAGTACACCAGACATTTGCCCTGTGGGAGTAGTCCAAACATACCTCCAAGCCCGCCCCCCGTACCAAGGAAACTTGTTTATACACTGGAACAGGACCCCAATCACACGCTACCAATTCACAGGTGTTCTTAAGAAAGCATTAAGGGTGGTGGGAATGCTGCCAGAGAGATATGGAACACACTCGCTCAGGATGGGTGCCATGACAGCGGCTACTTCCGCAGGTTTCCCAGACGCAGACATCAGGGCCATAGGAAGATGGCGATCACGGGCCTATAGAGGATATATTCGACCGGGAAAACAAAACTAATAAATTCTTTTCATTTATGCAGGACATAGACACCATCTGGGGGAGAAGCCGGTGGTATGGATAGTCAGCCACAGTTTCGTTAGCTGGACTGAGGAGGCGGCTAAACACTCACAAGGGGGGACACAACTTGGTTTGGCACTCAGGGTAAAGATAAGGTAGATAGGAAAGGGGGGTATGAGGTGGAACCAATTGATACCAACATTGTCCCATATAAAAAACCAGGAACACCCGAGTATCCTCATCATTCATTTGGGGGAAAACAATTTGAAGATAGGAACTAGTGTTAGTTTAATAGTTCAAATTAAGTCACAGTTACCGTTAAGAAAGGATATTTTTCAAGGGATTAGAATTTTGTGGACCCACTTGGTTCCATGACTTACATGGGCGGGGGGACACTCACCCTAAGAAGATAGATAGGGCAAGAAGAGGGATGAATCAGGAAGTCAATAAATGGTGGTTAGGGCGAGGAGGCACCTGTGTACGGCACATACAAATTACCTATGTAAGGCCAAATTTGTTTCTGAAAGACGGGGTTCATTTGTCTCAGGAGGACACCAGTTTATACCTAGAGAACATAACAAGAACACTGGTGAGTATGGTATGAATTGGAGTTGGTGGGGCTACGGCAAGCGGCCAGGAGCTGGCTGGTGCTGTAGTGGTGGCGGGGGTCCAGTATGGTTAATAGGGTTTCTTGGTTAGGTAGATGTAGAATAGATGAAAGAGTCATCTCCATAAGAGATGGGGGAGTGAGACTTGCTGATAAGCAGGGCATGGCTACAGCATGATCATTCCCCTGGGAGGACTGTCAGGAGGGCAAGCATGGCCCTCAATCTTAATGACACCATCCTCCTTACTCATGCCCGAATGGGCAAGTTTTCCCCTTCGGCCTTGGCCAGGGAGCTGTTCGAAGGGGATGTTCTTAGAGGTTGATTTTGGTGCTGACATTGGAAGGCATATCCAGGCCAGACACCTGTGTTTAATAATGTTGAAGTTTAAGGTAAAAATACTGGGCCCATGATTGCTTAGAAGCAATCCCACCAACTTCTGATTTGTTTAATAAAGAGTGCGGCCCGTTAAAATCCATGTTAAGTCTCCATGTCTCATTTCTCGGGGGGAGGGGTGCGTCAGCAACTGAATATATTTCAGAACGTTCTGTAGGGAATAACAGTAATACTAATAGTTTACAGACTTCAGGATCAT
This sequence comes from Sphenodon punctatus, assembly GCA_003113815.1. Classification (NCBI taxonomy): domain Eukaryota; kingdom Metazoa; phylum Chordata; class Lepidosauria; order Sphenodontia; family Sphenodontidae; genus Sphenodon; species Sphenodon punctatus. Next base: position 3,603,255 of record QEPC01004073.1, on the reverse strand, counting down.
AGTGCTGAAAAATTAAGCATGCATCCAATGAATGAAAAACCACAGAAAGACCATAAAACTGCAGCTCTTTAGTGTTATCATAGAGGTTCATGAAGCAACTTCAGTGCACAGCAACCTGATCCCATTGAATCCTAAATTAGAACACTCTTCCCATGGTACTCTTGACCAAATTGATGATATGGTGGCTGCCCAGAAGCTGAATGAAGCAATGGAAAAGTTCAACCAAGAGAAGAAACATCCTGAGAATCTGAAGCAGTGTGTGGTAGGGAATGCATGCAAAGCACAAATGAAGTAGTGTTCTCTTGCAAGCTGGACTCTGGTTATTGGAAAAAGAAGATAGGGGTTTTATGCCAGCTCTACCACTGACCAGCTGTATTGCCATGTATTCAACCCTTTATTTGTCTTATCCATTTAAACTGTAAGACTTGACAAAACAGGGATCATCATCTACTACATATGCATACAATAATCGCAGCCCAAATCTTGCTTGGAGACTTTCAAGTACCAATGTCCTTTCAATCTATTACTACTTTGAGCAGTGGTTTCCAAAGGTTTTACCTATGGGACCGCATTTTGATATGGAAATATAACCCTATCAATCCAGACAGTATCAAAGTATAATAAATAGTACCATTCAGGATGATGATCTTGTCTGTAGATGGTGTGACCCGCTTGGGGTCCCAATCCAGAGTTTGGAAACCTCTGAGTCTTTATTAAGGAATTTTGTCAAAGGATTTCTAAAAATCTAAGATACTACATTGGCGCAGTCATCTTCATCATGCTTGCTGACAAATGAAAGAATTTCACTATATTGGTGAGGCATGACTTGACTTTACAAAATCTGTGTTGACCTTTCCCTAAAATACTGTGTTCATCAAGGGATCTAAATTCTCTTTTTTATAATAGTTTCTAGGAGTCTGCCTGGTTCCAATGTTAGGCTTACAGACCTGCAGTTTCCGTGATCACCCTGAGAGCTCTCATGTATCTGTGACACTTGAGATCTTTAAGCAAGCTAGTCCAGGGACGCATAACAAATAAAATAAATAAGTATGGATTTAGGTGTGTCTCACCTTCCCAGTGTACATAGACTCAATATTTCTAAGGCATTGCTTCTCCTACATTAAAAATAGTGCTGAAACTCAGTCTCCATTTTCCTTGGAAGACCCCGAGGATCGAGGTATGCGACTCGAGTTTCCGACTTCCAAAGTTTTGAGGAATGGCCCCTGAAACTTCAGAACTTGGAATATCCTCGGCTGAGTACAGGGAATGTTGATGGCGGCCTCAGTCTTCCCTAAAATGGGTGCTAGCTGGGTGCTCAGAAAGGAGAGAGGAGGGTCAAAATTAGAAAAGTGGGTAGCAAAAAAGGGAAAGAAAGTGCCCATGGGAGCCCGGGTGTTTTAAGAGTGAGGACCCGTTAGCTTCGGTATGTGAAGCCTATGTGAGTTATTGCAAAAGGTTCAAGCCAAGAGGCACTAAAAAAGACGCGTGCGCAGCCTGGGCGTTGTGGTATGTGTGTTGTGATATGAAGGAAATGTTAAAGGAAATAAGACAGCAATATGAGAAGGAGGAAGAGAAAGTTAAGGGATTGGAGGCAAAATGTGCATAATTAGAAAGAGACAAATGTAACTCAGTAGTAGAAAAATGGAATTTGCCTGCTTTTCTAGGAAAGGCTCAGGAATAGGGTAAAGGGGCGGTGGCTAGGGCTGAGCAAGCTGAAAAGGAGTTAGCGGGATTGAGGACTCAGTTAGAACAAGCCTGGCAGACTTCCTGGCAGATCAGAACCGAACCACCAAGGCTGCAGTTAGCCATGAGGCATGTGAAACAACCATTCGGAAACTACGGGGGAAGCTGGATCTGCACAAAGGCCTAGTGGCCGCCGTGCGGGCTGAAGATTTCCCAGAGGCAGAGACCAGTTCTTTGCCTGAGTGGAATCCCAAATTGCCCCCAGATGCCACCCCCAAGGCCCCTTACAACCCTGAATGGCAAACGCCGGAGCCCTTGACCCTGATAGCGAGCCAGGATGTTGAGCATACAGGGAGTGTGACTCACGAGGAAGTGAGGGAAATGGTTCGGTGGTCTCCCACCCAGACAAAAGCAGTAGCAGAGCAGTTGGGTCCGCTGAATCATGATACAGTGGTGTCATGGATGGCCAGGGTTTGGCAAATGTATCCCACTGCCAATGGGGTAGATTTGACACAGCTGGCCCGAGCTAGCACGTCCCTTGCAGATGGGCAAGTTTTAGAAGCTGGGCTCAGCATGGCTGATCTCCATGGCGCCAACTGTAGCGAATGGATGAAAGCGGTATTGAAGGTTATGCTTCCAGGGCAAAACCCCCACAGATTGTTCCTTTTAGAAACTCAAGCCCCTGGGGAACAGCCTGAGTCCTACATGGTAAGGAAAAAGCTTTTGGGAGCCCTAGCAAAGGTTGTGGTACCTGTACAAAGGAATGGGAGGCCGGTGATGCAGTATGAAAACCAGGAGTTCATAGAGGCGGTACATGCCGGGCTGGCCTGCCCAACTAGGATGGCATGAGGGAGGATAGATCTAGCACAGATCACCTGGGATGAGCTGTGTACAGGCATCAAACAAGTGGCTGGTTTTATGAGGGAGATGGGGGAAGGTAAGTGGCCCACTCGAAAGCAACAAATAAAGCCAGTAGAGCCAGTACACGCTGTTACTTTCATGGATAATTCCCCCACTCCTCGGTTCCCTCAGGGCATGCCACGAACCCCACACCGAGAAACAACCCCTGGAATGTCCAGGGTCCTGTAGGAGTCCTCCTCCATGGTCAGGTCTCCAGGATGGGGCTTGGAGTGAGATGATGACATTCACCAACCTGTTTTGGGGGATGCACCTCACTCACCTCTCCATGTGGCTCCCACACTATGCCCTAACCAGCAGCAGTGTTCCCTGGCCCCAGCAAACGTAATGTAGCCTGAGGTACATTCCCCCCTCCCATTTCATGTGCTTGTTTGTTTTGTTGATGGTTTTTGAATGATAGAGATCATGTGAGTGATGCTATGTGGGCCAACTTGATTTTTGTGTGCTTGACTGTGGGATGTACGAGTGTAAACTGTGTGAGCGCATGTGCAGGTGTGATGGATGTTTTGTATGAGGCATGCGTGTGTATAAGTCCCTATGCACACACGTGGAAGGGCTCCCTGCGGGTGTGCCTGTGGGACTGCAGAGGTAGGTGTGTGCGTGATTGAGCTTGAGGAGGGATGGGCAGAGTTGCTGATGCCCTGATGGTATGTATGGGATGGCAGCTTGATATTGGCTGACATAAGCTTCCAATTTTTGATATAGTTGCTTGTGTGTCCATCAAGAAGCTGCAGTCATTTGGGACACGACGGGGGGGGAAGACAAACTCCCCTCACGCTTTCTACTTTCAGCTATTTCCCTTCCCTTAAATCACCCCAGAGTCCATACCCCGCCCTAGCTCCATAGGGCAGTGAAGCAACCACTGTTCTTTGGGGAAAGGGGCCTCCTTGCCCCACCCCGTCTTGCTTCTCCCCTGGTTCCGGAATCCTTGCCTTCAGGCGAGGGCCCCCCCCCCCC
>QEPC01004073.1:3584882-3597145 GCA_003113815.1 Sphenodon punctatus | reverse complement strand
CCCCCCCTTTTTCCTTTCACTTTCCCCGCAGCCGCATATGTTTTCCCTTTTTGTATCCTGCCAGCCAGACCGGGGCTGTGTTTCAGCATTAGCTTGTGTGTGTGTGTACCTTATTTTTGCCTTTGTACTTCTGTTTTTATGCAACAATAAACCTGTTTCAGTTTTATTGAACCTTTCTCTCTCTCTCCCCTTACAATTTGGGGAGGGTAATATAAACTGACTGTAGCACATGTCGTTCCTAGAGGAAGCCACTTGTCGCCGGAGCCCCTCCGAAGGGTGAGTACTCTACCCCCTCAGCCCCTACACCTCTTCCCTGTTCCAGCCCTTCATGGCCTAGGCCCTGCTTATCTGCGGGACCGCTTCACTCCCCATGTGCCCGTGCAACCCTTGAGATTGTCCGTGGGAGCCTTTTTGGAGGTTCCCCGGGTGAGGCGGGTGGCCACCGATGTTAGATCTTTTTCAGTGGCTGCCCCTGTGCTGTGGAATTCACTCCCGGAGGAGGCTCGGTTGGCTCCCACTCTCCTGCTATTTCGGCGTGTATGTAAGACATGGCTGTTCCGTCAGGCTTTTGACGAGGGGTGGGGTGGGGTGGTTCCCCTGCATATTGTATTTTTAAATTGTTTTTTTAAATGTTTATTGTTTTATTGATTGTTGTTTGCCGCCCCAGGCTGCCCTGTGGGCAGGAGGGGCAGGATATAAATTTTAAATACATTTTTTTAAAAAAACATTCCCTCCCCCCCAGGCTCCCTCTGGCCCCCTCCGAGTATTTGCTAAGGACCAGCCCAAGCACTCGGGGCTGGTCCTTGGATCTCAGGCAAATACTCGTGAGTAATTTTTTTACTGCTCAATACAGTTAAAAGCTTTCATAAAGCATAAACTCTGAAGGTCCTTCTTTTGTTCTTCCATTTGGCTTGTAAAAGGTGCTTGAGTGAAGCAGGGCCTGAACATCTAATTTTCTCATGTACTCTTCCTCTCAAACCAGAGCTAATGCCTTCATTCTCTGCTTCACTGATGAATGAGAGAGCGTACCCAAGTTACTTTGAACCATGGACCTTCCATATAGCATTCTGCAACCCTCTGTTTCATACACACCTAGCTGAGCCATTTTGATGGCCAGCCAATGACAAATCTAAATAGAAGAGATGCACCTTTTGCTGAACGTGGCGATTATTTGAAATACAAGAGATTGACCGTGATAGGAAAACCAGCCATTTCATGTATCTGTCTCTAAGGATAATTACCTCAATCTTGTTACAGTGCATTGAAATAAACTATAAATTATGCTATGAGAAACATCTGCCAATTAACCTTTGCCCTTCTCTTATGGCATTACTGTGTATTTACAAATATTTTTCCTTGTTTATTTTCTGATTTCAAACTTGCAAGTCACCTGCACACCACAGCACTGCTGGAAAAACAATACACTTCCAAACAATTTTACCTTTTTGTGTCAAAACAATGAAGGGAGTATGGTCTAATAATCTGAGCCAGGTACTGAGAGTTAATATTCCTGATTCTCTACTAATTAATTGAATGTACAGGGATCAAATTTTTCTGCTTACTTTACCTTCTGTAAAATTAGTATAAATAGCCTTACTTTACACTACTGGATGGCTACAGAGCTTGATTAATTGAACCACTAAAGTAGAAGGATGCTCTCGTGGATGATACAATGGAAGTCTTCCCCCTTCCTTGTCTCTCTTAGATTGTAAGTCCTTTTCAGGTAGGGACTTGTCTATGACCACTGATTATACAGTGCCAGGTATACAGTTGGCACAAACAACAACAAAAACAGGTCATTACAATGTCTGGATTCAACACTGTACTGGATGGGGAAGCTTATGTGTAATGGAAGAGAAGATGAGATTCTCAGCTGTTATTTGAGTTACTAAAGTATACAAGATGTTATGAATATCGATAGTATGATGGAAAAAAAATGGAGTCATACGTTCATGGAGGATACGTCAACCAATAATGGTTATTAGCCAAGATGGCCAGGGAATGCAACTCATACTCTTGGCATCCATAAATCTCTGGCAGGCAGAGGCAAACAGTAAACAACAGAAGATGAATCGCACAATAGTTGCCCTATTTCTTGTTCACTTCCTCAGAAACATCTTGTTGTTTGCGACTATAGGAGGGAGGATATTGGGCTAGATAGATCACTGAGGCAGTTATTATAGTGAAACTGACTTTAATGTACTGTTTTAAAATGCATTGGTCTGATTTGCTACTGTTTAAACTCAGTGTTTATACAGGTGAATACCTACTGGAACCAGTAACGTTCTATTGGTGTAAAACTGGAGTAATACACAGTAGTGAATAAAGCCCTATGCTTATTAATTAAATGAACGCCTTGCTTGATTTTCAAGAGTTGTTTTTAATAAACTGTTAATGTTCAGAATAAAAAAATAATAGCATCCTTAAAAAATAATATAACTACTTCAAAAACAACTGTGGCAGTTTTGCTGCCAAATCTAGAAGAGTGTTTTTTGGTGGGGGTTTTTGTACTTCACCGGTCCTGAGCGCTGCAGCTCCCACCACTTCACTGCTCTTACCACTACACTTTTCACTCTGCCTTCTGCTGTCAGCTCTCTGACAGCAAGACTCACAACACTCACAACTTACAGCAGAAAGACCAGAAGTGGTGCAAAAATAGAAGCTGCAAGAGTGGAAAACTGAAAGGTCTGACAAGCAGAAACAGGAGAACTAAACAGGGAATGAGGCAGAATCATGCAGAGTGGGGAGACACGATCAAGACAAGAAAGACTATAAATATGACTGCAGTACTTATTTGCTGCTAGAGAAAGCTTGTCTTGCATAAATGAGTTAAATTACACTGGGAAGAGACAATTATAAAGTATAGTTGGGTCATAATTTCTAGAGCTGGAACAAATAAAAAAATTGCAATTCGCAAATCCAATCCAATTTCATTTAGGTTGATTAATACTCAAATTTGAATTTGTAGTTTCTTGAGAACCTTGGCAAAGTTTGAATTTGTTTGATTTCACCTGATTTGAGTAGTTTGAGTTTATTTTTCTGATTAGTTCATGTTTGCCTGATTTGCAAGGTCTAAAATGTATTACGGTCTTAATGAACCCTCAAAACAAGCCCAGGCAAGTCAACACAGCAAGCTCTGCGCATCTAACAGCCACCCAGACCTTCTTATTTAATGTTAATATCAAAACCAGCAGCAATAAACACTCAATTCCTGGCTAATGAGAAGCAGGCAAAGGCAGCCAAAAATCTGAATTTGCAGAATTCACTGAATTTAAGCTTCCTAAAAAAATATTCATTTTATCTCTAATAATTCAACTAATGAATCTAACACTGGGGAAGTCAGCTAGGATTCTTGAAGGTTTTGAGAATTTGGATGAGGATTCTTGAGAATTTCCCTTTCCTTCTTCGCTACCCTGAGCACATGCTGGCTGGAGAGATGTTGAAGCTTCATCCAGCTTTCTCCTTAAGTGCACGTGTGAGGTCATGCTAGCACAAACTTTACAGTTGTTCTTACTGCAAGCTTCCCATTAGCAGAAAGAGCATGTGTTCCTGCCTCCATGAAAAGTAGTTGGAAGAAATTGAGTCAACTTGTCCCTGCTCCTCATTTCTTTTAAAGCCCACACTGAAAAAGGGAGGAGGAAGCTATTTTCTAGTTACTGCTGAGAGAGAGCATGCTTGCACACATTACCTGGGGGTGGGGTGATAGAGGAATTTCTGTGACGGCAATAGTGGCTCTATTTTCACAGGAATTAGCACACACAGGAATGCGCTATTCCATTTTTCTCCAACGCAAACACTCATGCACTTAAAATCATGGAGTTTTCACTTGTTCCAATAAAATACAATGGTTTCAAGTTTCAACTAAACAAGCAAAGGGACCTGGATCTGGAGGAGTCTTTGAACTCATCAGATCTTAGAATCATTATGCTGCTGTCTTGCAGAGTATTGACAACATAAAGGCCCTAAGTACTACAGAATGCAGAAGGATCCTATGGATTTTTTTCTCCAGAGGTAATCAGGGATCCTTGTATGTCTAATTCCAATTTTGGCAAATCTAGTCTGACCTAAATTTCTCTATGAAGTTTTGCAATCAGAGTTTATTATTCATTCTCCTTCTTGAAAACAAAGACTTATTTATGAGAAATTGCTTTAACCCGCTTTCCATGTGTCTACATTCCAGCGACAACTGACCCGCCCTGATACACTCATAAATAATCAAGATTTTCCCTTGCGAACTTCCAAGATAAGCAGAAGTAAAAATATACATTACAGTGGGATTCTGACAATCTGACCCCTCTGTGTTTCCAAACCACCCTGTCTAATGTATTTCCATCATGTGTCAATTGCCCCACAATTATAATTGACTTACAATTATATGATCTCCTATCATATTATCATAACCTTCACATCTCTTTGCTGAAAATTTATATAGTTAAGATTTTAGAAATAATCCAGTCATTGACAATATGCCCAATGGCCTTCGCGTTAGATGCAGTTCCTTGCAGGATCAGCACCAGCCCACTGTTTTGCCGCTGATCTCACCACCCAGGAACAGGCAACACGCGCTGATTGCAGGATAACACCACTTTATTGCGACCACCAGTGCAGCGTACATACAGTTCAGCAGGTACCCCCAAGCCTCCTGACCCTTCCCTTCTGGGTTGGGGCGTGTACCTGGGTCCTTCCTCTGGGCCTTGTGCTAGGCAGGATGTAGCCTCCTTTCCTCACTCCCTTAGCAGCCCCCTTCTTCAGGTACTCAGGTTTCAGGACCTTGGCCAACATAGAGTGGAGGGAGAGCAGCAGTCAGCGATGTACACTCTTTGCCCGCCCTAGCACAACTGCTTCCAGCTATTGCTTAGCTCCTCCTTATAAACCCCTGCTAAGGGGCAGGATGTCAGTGACCCACGGGCTGCTCTTAAGGGGCCAGCGTCACAGACACAATCACAACAATGCGTGCAATCCTAACCTCATTGAAGTCAATGGGGAAAGTCATCGACTTCAGTGGAGTAGGATTACACCCAATATGTTAAACATTGCCTTGACTCCATGCCTGCTGAAGTTCTCAGCTTTGTAGTCCATATCCACAGCTTCATCTCGTCTCACTGCAAGTGTAACAATTCCTTTTTCTATGACCTCTACAAGTTATAAGCTATCAGATTCCAGCATACGGAGAGTACTGAACACTTGTCAAATATACATAAAAAATACCCAATGAACCCTTGAAATCTCAACTGAATCATTATATGCTTTAGAAGCCAATTCAGAATAGCCATTGTTGATTTTAAAATAATGTCCCAATTCATAAGAACATGTGCCATGCTGGGTTGAGCCCAGCACCTGTCTCCGACAGTGGTCAATCTCGGTCACTTGGAACAAGTACCCAACAGGTAACAATGGGGCGATCCGTTCCATTGTTCACTCTGAGATCCTGCCATTAAGAGGTTATGTTCCCCAAACCTACACAGCTAATAGCTGCTAATGGACCTATCCTCCAGAAATTTGTCTAATCCTATTTTAAAAACCAACTATAGTATTGGCCTTGACATCATCTTTTGGCAATAAATTCCACAACTTAATTGTGTGTTGAGTGAAAAAAATACTTGATTTGTTTTAAATCTGCTACTTGTCATTTTCATGGGGTGTCTCCTAGTTCTAGTACTATTTGAGAGGGTAAATAACCGTTCCCTTATTTACTCGTTCCACACCACTCATGATTTTATAAACTTCTATCATACTCCCTCTTGGTCGTCTCTTCTCCAAGCTGAAGACCCCTAACTTATCTAGCCTCTCTACATAGAGGAGCTATTCCATACCATATTTCATTATTGTTGAAATTCCATATTTAATTGTTGTTGCCCTACTCTGTACCTTTTCTATTTCCACTGTATCTTTTTTGAGATGTGGCAACCAGAACTGCACAACAGTAACTCAAGGTGCGGTCGCACCATAGATTTATATAAAGGCATTAAGATATTTTCAGTTTTATTCTCTATCCCTTTCTGAATGATTCCTAACATTGTTTGTTTTTTTGTGCTCCGCCAAACACTGAGCTGAGAATTTCAAGACCCTTTTCCTGAGTGGTAGCCCCTAATTTAGAACCCAACATTGTATACATATAGTTTAGATTATTTTTTCCTATGTGCATCACTTTGCAAATTTCATCAGATGCCCTGTCACTCAGTCTCACAAGAGCCTACTGCAATTCTTCACAATCCGCTCATGTTTTAACTACCTCGAATAACTTTGTGTCATCTGCAAATTTGATCACCTCACTTTTTACTCCCTTTTCCAGATCATCAATAAATAAATTAAACAACATTGGTACCAGTACAGATTCATGGGACGCTCCGCTATTTATGCCTCTCCATTGTGAAAACTGACCATTGAGTCCTACTCTTGGTTTCGTATCCTTTAACCAGTTACCAATCCATGATAGGATGCTGCCTCCTATCCCATGTCTTCTTCATTTCCTTAAGAGTCTCTCATGAGGGACTTTATCGAACGCTTTCTGAAAATACACATGTACTATATTGACCGGCTCACCCCTAGTCACATGCTTATTTACACACTCAAAAATAGGGGGGCGGGGGGGATTCTGTTGGTTTATTTATTATTAAAATGTATATGCCGCCCCCTCCTGCTATAAGCATCTCGGGCGGCTAACAACATTTAAAAATATATAACTAAAATACAATTAAAACAATATAAAATCCCCAGATTAAAATAACCCATACCCAAACCCTCCCTAACCCAACCCACCTACCCCATCTCCCTCGGTAAAGGCCCGGTGGAACAGCCAGGTCTTACACTGTCTACGGAAAGTTGGTTGGCTGTTTTATATGGTGGGTTTTGCAATCTCTTTAGTGGTGGGGTGGTGGGGTTTTCTTTTTATGTGGTTGGTTTTTTTTTTAATGAGGGTAGGGGAGGTTGGAAGAAGAGGTTGGAAGAAGGGTCTCCTCTGCTGGTGAGAGTGGTTGGGTAGCCCTCTGGGGAGAATGGAGGTACTCCCTCTGGTGAGAGAAGGAGGACAGTGGGGATGAGGGTTGCCTTTTAGGAATAAATGGGGAAATGGTTGGGGAAGGGAGGGGCTGGGGAGGTCCCCCTTTGAGGGGGGTGGGTTGGTTGTTAGTGGAGTTGGGAGGGAGGGTGGATGGATGGGTTCCCTCCCCTGCCACCCTGGTGGAGGGCATGCCGGGGGTGCCTGCTGGTGGAGGTCCACCTCAGACCGGATCATCTTACTTTCTGTCGGCAGCGCAAGACTTGGCTTTTCCACCAGGCGTTTGGTGAGGGGGCGGGAGAGGATGGGGTGGGCTAGGTAGGGCTGGGATAATTTCTGTACAGACCTGGGATTGTGCAATATGCTGTGTTTTATTTAACTGTGAGTTTTATTGTATATATTTTGTTGTTTTTATTATGTTGTTAAGCCGCTTCATGTCACCTTGGTGAGAGAGGCGGGGTATAAATATATTTACAAACATAAATAAATAAATAAATAAATAATTCCAATAGATTAGTGAGGCACAACTTCCCTTTGCTAAATATGTTGACTCTTCCCCATTAAGTCATGTTTATCAATATGCCCAGTAACAGTTTCCACTATTTTACCTGGCAGAGATGTCAGGTTCACTGGTCTGTTGTTTCCAGGATCATCTCTGTAGCCCTTTTAAAATATCGGTGTTATATTTGCTACTCTATAGTCCTCATGTACAGTGGCAGATTTTAGCGACAGGTTACTAGTTACCAGTAGTATGTCTGCAAGTTTATATTTTTATTTCCTTCAGAGCTCTGGGGTGAATACCATTTGATCCTGGTGGTTTGTTACTATTTAGTTTGTCACAATTAGCTCTAAAACCTCTTCCAGAGTCATGTTGATCTGTGACAGCTCTTCTGTTTCATCACCTACAAAGAACAGCTCTGGCGCAGGTATCTTCCCAACATCCTCATGAACCCTATGCACTCACTCCTTTGCTTTCTCCTTTTCTTCCTAACATGGATTTTCTTTCTATCCTTCACACATTCTCACCTGTGCTGACATAACTTTTCAGTATCTCAGCAATTCTCCATCTCATTTTAAATTTCAGCTGAATACATCTTTTCCCCCCCCCCATTCAAATCCTAATTAATCTCTAACTGTGTTATCTGTAAAGCTTCCTGAGTTCTGGAGTGTATGAAAGATGCCATACAAATTAAAAGTATATAGAACGGCTCATACAGCGATAAATGTATTAAGGCAAATAAATATATAAATGTTAGTGTTTATAGCATCAAGAACCTGACATTGCTGTTTTGTGTATGTAAAAGGAGACTGTGAAAATCACTGCTAATGCATCTCAGTTGAGACCTACAAACTAGCACAGGGTTACATCTGATGCTCCTTCCTTAGCTTACATTACAGATCCTTTAAAAATAGCTTACAACAAACAATGGCTAGAGTTGAGGATATGTCAGTTTTTACTCCAGACTTCCTGGCCTTTGTTGTGCTTCAAACGTAAATAATCACGTTTTAAGAAAATGGATCTATCTTCCGACTAGATGCACAGGTTACAATTCCAGTGGTTAGCTCCAGTTTTCTGAAAGGGTGACTTTTAAAGAGTATTGCAAATTACATACTAAATAAGTGCAAAGGAAAAAAAAGAGTAAAACGTAAAGCTAGAGAGAGCCACCTACAGTATCCAACATGAACAGAGGGTGTGTGAAACTCTGTTTGATGGAGAAGTGCCACATTATTAATTTAAAACCATCTCACACACTGACATGTCAAAGATAAAGCTCTTACCGTTTCCTTTGGAATTTGTGTCTGGCTTTGTTCTGTATTCTAGAAGAAGAGAAGAAAATATAAAAATAAGAACAAAGCTACAAAAGACTTTCACTATTTATTAGCAGAGGAACAAACTGATTCCAGACATGTGCAGACTGTGTTTTGTGTGTTCCCTGAACCAGAGTAGGCTCTGTAGATCAAGTTAGAGCTACACAGGAGCAACTCTAAAAAAGCCTTCTAGATCTGCCCTTATGCCACCAGGGGAGTGGACATAGTCGAACTCTGTTCATTCATGTTCCTGCCCAAAACACCCAGCTACATTTCCTCTATCTCCTTTTTCTCCTTAGACTATTATTAGGTGGGATGGGATTACAGCCACCTTTATGATTGCAGAGAATTCTCCTACTCCGTGGAAAACCCCTTCATTGGCCATCTCTGGATACTTTCAGGATGCACAAAATCCAGCCCTAACGCTTTGAGCAAATGGCTGCTTTCAGGATGCAAGTGCAGATGCCAATGCTATTAGCACTGGATGCTTATTCTCTGTCTCATATCCCACACACATGCACACCTTATACCAAAAAACCAATGGTTTAAGAGAGACGTTAAGACTCTTACAAATTCACTCATGCTCCAAAAAGCATTGAAATACTAAGTTAAGGTTCCAACCTTAACCTGCACACCATGTAAGCAGTAAAGACATTGGACAGCCTCGCATATTGTGCTCGCTTACAACTTAGGCTCTATTCATGTACCCACACTTTGCCTTGGTCTTTCAGACCCAATCTGCTTCCTTTATAGGGGCAACACTGAAGTTGGCGAGAGCAAGCTCCTCCCTGTCCCAATATTATGGACTTGATCCCTGTCTCCACTGTAGCCACAATTTCTCCTTCATTTATAGCTCCACTCTCAGGCAACAACTGTCCCCCCAACCTTGTCCCTGAATACACTTCACCCAACTCTCAGCCTTCTCCTGCCATATACCTCCCCCAGCACCTGGGTGCCCCCTCCCCATAAACACATTGCTCCCCACCCCTGGCTGACTCTGAGCCTTCTCAGCTTTGCCCCACATAGAACCCCACCACCCCAGCACGTGACTGTCTGTTGCCCATACACACCCTGCTCCCCACCCCTGGCTGCCCCCAGTCTTGTCTGCCAGTACACATCCCAGACCTATAATCCTTGTTTGACCCATATACCCCCCACTCCCAAAAGTACTTGAGATGTTCTGTTGTCCCCAACCCAACTGAAAGCACATACGAAAAACATAGCCAGGTGTGGCTGCCCCACAAACTTTGTCCCTAAATACACATCACCCATCTCTCAGCATTCTCTCCCCATATATACCGGCCTAGCACCTGGGTACCCCCTCCCCATACAAACACTGTTCCTCAACCCAGGCTGCCCCCCAGTTCTGTCCATGAATATATACAACCCATCTCTCAGGCTTGTCCCCAATATAAACCCGTCCCAGCACCTGTCTGCCCATTGCTGATACATACACTGCTCCGCCCAGCCATGCAAACACATAACCCATTGCACAGCCTTGTCCATTAGGAATACTCCCCTACCACCGGGCTGCTCCCTCACGATACAGACACTTCACCCACTGCCTGGCTGTCCCCAGTATTGTCCCCCTGTAGACATCCCACAGCCATCAACCTTGTTCCCCTCATATACTAGCCCCAGTACTCAGCTTTCCAATTCACCCCAACCCAAATGAAAGCAAACATGGAAGGCAGGGGGTCAAGGGGCAGCAAGCTTCTCCCTGCTGTCCCCAGCTTCAGTGTTGCCCACAACCTGCAGAGGAAGAGGGTTGGGGCCAAAAGACAAAGGCAAAGCGTGGGGGAATGAAGTCTAAGTTGTAAGTGAGCACAATATGTGAGACTGTACAACGTCTTTATTGCTTTCATGGCACCCAGGTTAAGGGGGGAGCCTTAACTTACAATTTCTATACTTTTTGGAGCATAAGTGAATTTGTGGGAGCCTTAACACCTCTCTTAAACCATACCTTTTTTGAACCTAGAATTTTCTCTATTTTTGAAAGGCAACTACACTAAATTATTCCACCTATAACACTACCGACTCCCATCTCCCTCTGCTCTAACCCAATAGCCCCCACTGCCCTCCCAGATAATCCAGCAGTCCTGGCTCCCAGCCCCTCTGTTCAAATCCACCATCCCCCGCTCCCCTCCCAGTGGTGGCTGGATCAGGGCAGAGGAAAGAGACGCTCCACTGAACTTGCCTTTCTAGGCAGCCCCATTCCCTCAGCCGCTGCCAAGTTCAGCCGCTGGATAAAGTTCAAAGTGGGCAGTTGTTCGTCCCACCCCTCTACCCAATGCCACTGTCGAGTTTGGCAGTGGCTGCAAGGACAGATCACAGAGCTAGTGGGTGATCACAACATCCTCCTCAGTCCTCCGCAATCGTATTATATACCTCTATGTCAGGGCACAGCCTGGGAGAAGTCTGGCCCTTTAAGAGACAGCTAGCACTCACTGGTTACCGGTGATAGCAGAGCTGCAGGCACTGGGTAGAATGCAGGACACCGCCTAAGTGATACAGTTGCCGGAAGGATGTGACAAAGCCAGCCCAAGAGTATAAAGCCTGAGCCAGGACCCAGTGCTAGGAAGAGCTGTGAGAGAGGCAGAAGCTAGCGAGCAGCTCTGCCTCCAGAACAAGCCTCACCAGAGGGAGATGCCTAGGTTGAGGAGGATTGCCAGCTACAGAGAGGATCAGAGGTGTCATGCCTGAGCCTAGAGAGAATTTGGTTCTAGAGGAGAAAGTATGGTGAGGAAAAAGCCAGAGGGGCTGTGTGTAGCTAAAGGGACACAAAGCCAGAGGGTCTGTGCCTGGCTAAAGAAACTCTGAGTAGTAGGCAGGTTGATGCCTGGCTAAAGGCCTTTATATGTTGGCGATACTGGCTATTGGGAACTGTGTGTACAGAGAATTAAAGAGACATTGCACTGATTCCTAAGGCAAGTGATTAATGAGCTGAATTCCCTGAGAACATGACTTGTGGGGGGTCTGGTCCTGCAGAGATTTACCCCAGGCTGACTGCACCCTGTTACAACCTCATTCCTCCATCTTGGGAAATGGTGGTGCTGCCCCAGCTGCTGCTGCTCTCAGAATGCCCGTCGCCTACCCGGCCCTCTCCGAAGGGGAGCAGCTCGGGGGCGGCGGTTGTTGTTCCTCCCATGCCTGTGCTGAAAGAAGGCACGTGGGGGAGGGCGCACGGCAGAGCGGAGAAGCGGCGCGAAGCGAGCTCTCGCAAGAGCGGGAGCTCGCAGCCGCCATCTTGTGCCTGGGGCGATTTCGGCATTCGCGCCCAGGCACCGACGGAGAAACAGCATGCTGAGGGCGAGGTTAGATGCGGCCTGGGCAGGAGCCTCAGGCCCCTCGTGGCGGCAACGTGAAGGCTGCTGCGGCTCGGGCTTCGGGCGCAGCAGCGTGAGTGGTTGCAGAGGAGGGGAGGTTGGCTGTGAGCGCCTCCCACCACCCCCCCGGT
>QEPC01004073.1:3565833-3578806 GCA_003113815.1 Sphenodon punctatus | reverse complement strand
GCGAGATTAGCCAAGCAACGCTGGCAATCTCTAGTGGCAGGGGTCCTGCGAGTTAGACAGTTAGGGGTAGGGATAGTCTGCTGCCAGGTCATCTCCTTAAGAGATGGGGTACATCCGAATGCTAGAGCTTGACCGGCCAGCATCGCGGTGGACCAAGGAAAGGGGTGGGGGCCGGGTGAAGGGCCCAGGACAGGGGCGGTCCAGGGTCATCGCCGGCTCCCCTCAATTCCTTCCTTGGGTCACGGAAGGAATGGCCTCCTGATCCGGCCGGGGGCGGCCCGACAGGTGTGACATTGCAGCAGCTATAGTTAACATTGTTGCGGTACTGAGGGACATCAGACCGCCTTAAGTTTACTCTACCCAAGTTATAGTTATAGTTAGGTTGGCAGGACCGGGAGGGGCATAGCCCCCTCCCCCCGACAAGGCTAATAAAGTTTGGTGTGGCCTTTTTGTACTCCATAAATAGTGTCACGTGTCTTCTTTCAGGGTGGGGGAACAACAGGCTGTGTCCAAGCTGGTGTCAGACTGCTGAGGTGAAGCTGCAAAAAGGGGCTCCCTATTTCTGGGTACAAACAGCATCCAAGCCTGGAAGCTGCTGAACTCTGTGAGAAGGGCTACTAATCAATCAGCCCTGCTCTGCGCTGCACCTTGCCACAGGGCAAAGCAGGGCTGATTAATTAATAGCCCTTCTCTCAGAGTTCAGCAGCTCCCAAGTTCAGATGAGCCTCAGCCTATTCGCAGCTCCACCTTAGCAGCCCGACACCAGCTTGGATGGCAGCTGAAGGACCACCAACATTTTCCCAGATGGAGGAACAAGGTATGCGAGACAGTAGGTGAGGGAGGCTGAAGGGGATGTTGTGATCACCCATCAGCCTTGTACTCTGTTCTCGCAGCTGCTCCCAAGCCCCACTGCTGAATCAGGGTGGGGGAAAGACTGGAGAGCTGTCCCCTTGAACTTGCTGTTCCTAGAATGGCAAATATCCTTGTCGCACTCCTTGAAAGAAGGGCATGTATAATCCATGTCCATCCTCACATAACCCGCCAGCCTGCCCGATGAACCTGTGCCAGCATTCTGCACATGCGTGACATAACACAAAACATCCTAACTTAAAAACTATACGATGAAATTTTAAAATTGAAACTCTGGAAATAACTAGAATGCACACTTGAATTTTCTCACACCTCTACACCTCCAGATGGATAATGTACAACACACTTTTCTCTGTCAACAGGTGACTGTTGCAAAAGTCAGAAAAAACACTTCTGCCTCCATTTTTCAAAGGTCGTAGAGACAAAGTAGCGTAAAGGTATCTTTTATTGAACCAACTTAGGTTGGTGGAGGTTTGCAAGCTTTCAGACCTCACAGGATCCTTCCTCAGGAAAGTCAGAAATCCAAGCTGTACAGTTGGATTTCTGACTTGCCTGACGAAGGATCCTGTGAGGTCCAAAAGCTTGCAAACCTCCACCAACCTAAGTTGGTCCAATAAAAGGTATCTCTACACTACTTCATCTCTGCGACCTATTTTTGGGACCAACACGGCAAACACACTCTCTCTATTTTTCAAACACAGTTTTCAAGCCAGTTCTCAACGGATCTATTTGAAATTTGGAAAGCTTCTACCCCTCACCAAAGCAATCCTCCATACAAAATTTCACATGCTCAGTGACAAATCATCTTGATTTTATAACAAATAGAATGTTCAGGATTTTTAATGGAGAGTGCAACCTGCCTTAACTATAGAGCGACTCCAATGGCTCTATAATGAGCAATACAAACAGGTCTCATAGTGGAGCAAGTCAGTCTGTTTGACATTTCCTCATTTACATATATGCACAATACCATGCATTTGCAAAGTTCTTGCCAACTAGTGATTTCAGCGTACTTCAGACACAACTCCCTCCCTGCCCACATCTGCCTCACCCCCTCCCCTCGTACCTTCAAATCCCTCCTCAAGACCCACCTCTTCCACTCTGCCCTCCCCGACTCCTCACTCCACTCACCTAGCTCCTGCTGATACCCTCAATCCAGTACAATCTGTTATCTGAGGTCTGTGTATTCATATCCTCACCACACAGACCAGCCAGCTATCATTCTCAGTGTAACCATGCCAAGCACGTGCACCTGAGACCTCGAATCTTGGTGAATGTTACATTCCGTCTTCCCCCCCAGTCTCTCAGATTGTAAGTCCTAGGGCAGAGATCGTGTCTATTCCATTACTTTGTAAAGCACCAGGTACATTGCTTGCGCTATATACATACTTGCTAATAACAACAATAATTAATAATCTACAATTTGCCTCTCCTGTGAGGCAGGCAAGATTAATTACCCTTATTTTTACAAAGGAAAGCAAAACACAGGTAAAGGAAATAGCTTGTTAAAAGTTACAAAGTAAGACTAAGACAGAGCTGGAAATAGAACCCAGAACTCCCAACTCTCCAAATCAAATTGAAATACGTCAATGGCACAAGAAGTTATGCAAAGTGAAACTGGCAACACTACCAGTAACTAGCTCACAGTCCTATGCTTTGGCTACAACAGCATACCAAGGAAATGTGCATAACACAAACCTCCTCACTAAGGGCTGGATCCTATGCCACTGAAGTCAACTGTAGCTTTGTCATTAATTTCAGCATAAGATCATTAAATGCATTAATTAAAAACAAAGTGACAAAGAAAACATGGAGGAAATGAAAGAAGGATGGACACAGCAACCAAACTAGCAATTGAACCCCTTCCCCCCCCCCCCCTATGAGGTAAAACAAAAATGTTTGGCCATTTTTCCTCCTAGTAAAGCTGTCATTTATGTGAAAATTTCCAAGTCAGTGAGAGGAGACACTTTAAAGAAAGTTATTGTTATATTATTTCTTATTAGCAGAAATGAGAGCCACTTCTGGATGAGTTATGTACGGCAGCTCTCTGCTCCCCAATTCCCACTGCACTCTTTTGAAGATAGCGATGATTATGCACTAAGCTAGCTGTCAGCAGATCAGAGATAATAATTGTTAATATTGAGTTTAAAATGTACAAATCCTTATGCCATTAGAGACCATCCCACGCTCTGATAACACAAACAAGTAAAGACTTGCCTAAGTGAAGTTTGCATTGGGGTTAATTAATGAGTATTTGGGGGTGAGGTCTTTATATAGGTTGGTTAGCTAACTTGGATTCAGATCTATGTAGAAACTGTTTGGATTAAATGTTTTCCCAAGTCAAGTTTGAAAAAAAAAAAAAGTTTAGTACTTAATACAGAGTGAAAAGTTCATCAAAGTGTGTAGGTGGAGGCACAGGTCAATCCCAATTAACTTGTTCATATTAAATGTATACCTGTTTTATACAGATTATTTAAACCACTTTCTTAAATAGACAAACTCTGAACATATATTCACCTACAACTGGGCATGAAAAAACCCGGGCCCCTCTCTCTTTTTGTCTCCCAAACAGATTTATTAAAGTAGCACGGGGAGTGAGATCAGCAAAACAACTGCAGAAAAGCTGCTGAAATTGAACAAGCTGGAAGGGACTAGTTCATGGAGACAAAATAGATTCGGTAAAAAAATATTTTTAAAATATTTAACTTAAATATTAAGGTTGAAACATCTTGTACGTCTAAACTGTTGTATCTGCGTGGGAGTAAAAAGGCTTACAAGTTAATTCCTACAGTGTTACTTGCAAACATTATCAAAGGGATCAGATGGACAATATTTAAGGCATTTTTGCACTTCTAATGGTTTATTTAGACAGCACTTTAAAATTTATTTACATTCACCTTTACTGGAAGTTATTACTACTGTGAAAATTAAATCATAGGAGCTTATAAAGAGATTGCCTTCACAGTTCCAGTTATTCAGAAGGACGTGATGTGATTTCCACACCATTCAGTTTGAGCCAGCCTTTAAGGGAAAGTTTTCATAAACTGTGACACATCGGTACCTGGAGTCACATCTCAAGAGAATTACAGCTAACAAATTCAGTTCATCTACAACCTTCCCAGCCACGGCTGTTTATTGGGTTTAAATGTTATTTTAAGAGAAAGAGACAGTGCAAAGACTGATGCTGAATACTTTAAAAAATGGCTAAACAAAAGCGCATTACTTTACATCCAGCACGGAATACCAATACTAGAAAACCTCTTATTCACCATGCCAAAGACAAAATTCCTCCTTTTTGGTTTTCTTATGCAAATACAGCCAAACAATTTAGTTTATAGCACTAATTAAATATAGAAAATAAATATGACTTCTTTTTACTCAGTCTTGTAACAAGAGTTACCTTCTGTAATAATCTGGAAAATATTTGTACACACTTTCCAAGTGGAACAGGTAGTTTATGGCACTGATTGTTTCATTTCATTTAAATTATGCAGAAAACATTCTCTGAATTACATTGCTAAATTAATAGCAGTGGGGTTTCCATCTCACAGAGAGATTGCTTTTATATTAAAATAATACTTTTTTCCTCATACAAATTCCTCTTTTTCATACCATAGCATTCACGCATTCTGTTGTAGCTTAGTTTTAAATGCTCTGAAAAATTTGTGATCATGTAGTGGGACAAATGGCAAGCTTTCAAACAGAGACTCATGAGTGTGAAAGATATGAAATAATCCACTTCTCTGTATGCATTCAAGCAAAGTCCATCCAGTAGCTTTTCTGTAATAAGCACTGCTGTCACCCAAAACGTACCCATAATCTGATTTGAAAACACCTACTTGAATATTACTGAGAATATCTAAATTCAAAGACCAGATCGAAAAAGAAATGTTCATGTAACATTCAAGTGACAAGTGAATAATGGAAACTTATTTTCTTGTGCTCTGTTTTGGCCACACACTTAGACCTGCAGGTATCAAAACCAGAACCTTTGCTGCTAGTAATCTAAAATCGCTTAGCTGCTCTCTATTTTACGCACCAGTTCCCTCGGATGGAATGCTTCTTCTTGACGAAAGACTAGAAGGCTCACAGTCCCTCCCATCTTGGTGCTTCTTAGTAGGGAGACAGCTTCTTCTTGGGTTTTGCCTGTTAAGTCTACTCCATTTACCTATGACAAATAAAACATTTTAAATTGCTATGTTGACAACATTAGAAAACATTGCTATACGTTAGAAACACAGCACAGTGCATTTCTCAACAAAACTCTGTCATCAACTTAGAGTGAGCTAGCATACCAACTCTGGGTCTGACCATATTCAAGTCAATAAGGGAATATGCTGTTAGTTTTACCTGACACAGAGTTGACAAAGGAAAATGCATAACATTCATTATTTTCGTCATATGTCTCCCCAACAATGTCTAGCTATCAAGAAAAAGAAATGCTCAGGAAAGGTGTCATATTGAGAAGCTAGATTTCAGACTTCCTTTCATATCCAAGAACAGATACAGAACAGGGAACAACAGTGTCAGTTTCCCCACATATCCAAACCCTGACCCTCAGTGGCAATAAAGTAATTCAGGGTTTATGCAAGAAGCTCACTACAGGCTTTGGTGGAGACAGACAATTGGCAACCTGTGTTCTTTGATCTATTTATCTACTAGGCTCTTTTACAAAACCTGTCAATAGGAGCGTTTGAGCACAATAGCAATGCAAGTGTCAGCTGATCAGGCCAATGTGATATCTAAAATTATAATCTCAAGTCAGTTTACAGTGTACAAAGCAAAAGCCAAATACACTTAGCACAAATAATGACATGACTCCATTAAACACACAGCGGTAGCAGTAGGGTAGAGCACCCCATGCAATCACAAAGGGCTGCTGCTGTCCCATTCAGTCTCTTGGCCTTAGACCAACATGTGGTGCAATCACAGGCAGAGCTTCCCTGGCTGCAGCCACATAGGGAAGTGTGCCACACACCCCAGAGGCTGCCAGCCATCAGTACCTGAACTGTGCATGTGCATGCTGCACTAGAGACCCACTCCTGGTACCTCCACCCTGTTGGTACAGGCAGAGGAGATAACAGGGGCATGAGCCCCACAACGGAACTTTGCATAATGCCCTATGGGGCAAAAGCCTCCACTGAAAACATACAAAGTCAGTGGCCGTATTAAAACATCAGCACAGAAACTGCAGTTGTTTGTCTACCTTCTAAGCAATACATATGGTGTTGTTCAACGATACACCCTTCCCCCAATAATGCATATGCGGGGGGTGGGGCTTGTTGCCACCACCCCCTTTCAAATGACCTCACTCCCCATGTGCCTGTGTGACCCTTGAGATCGTCCGTGGGAGCCTTTTTCGAGGTTCTCCGGGCAAGGCAGGTGGCCACCGATGTTAGATCTTTTTTGGCGGCCGCCCCTGAGCTGTGGAGTTCACTCCTGGAGGAAGCTCGGCTAGCTCCCACTCTCCTGTCTTTTCGGCGTTTATGTAAGACCCGGCTGTTCTCCCAGGCTTTTGGCGCGGGGAGAGGGTCTCCCCCCCCGTATTGTGTATTTTTAATGGTTTTAAATTGTTTTATTGTTTTACTTTTTTATACTGCTGTTTGCAGCCCTGGGCTGCCCTGTGGGCAGTAGGGGTGGGATATACATTTTATATAAATAATAAATTTTTTTAAATGAGGCGACAGGTTTTGCTGGGGCTTTGTTTTTTCCCTGGCAGGGAAAAGCAGGAAACAGACATGTAACTGACAAGGGGAAAGCCCCTTGCAGCAGACAGTTACAGCATTTGCTATTGCAGCACTAGGGCAGGAACAGAGTGGGAGGAGTCTGCCTGGGATGGAGGGAAGAGAGCAGGCTTCTGAGGCAGCCAGCAGTGGTGGAAGGATCCAGGGAGCGAAGCGGGATCACTGGCTTGGTTTCAGAGCGGCCTGCAGAAGAAGGAGGGAGAAAAGAGACAGCAGAAGTGGCATCAGAAGCGGCCTGGCGGGTTTGAGACAGGTGTGGGTTTCTATGTTCCCCTCCAGCAGGAGGAAGGGTATTTGATTAGAGCCCTGGGATTTGGCATGGGGATCTTTTAGGTAGCTTGACCGTGACCAGAGCAAGAGGGCAGGCTTCTGCCTCAAGGCAGGCTCGCAGGGGGAGGAGACCTGGGTCCATTACTAGATCTGGTGCTCCTGCACCTGTTGCTACCCCTATTCCCCTTCCAGGTAGGGAGGCTGGGACTTCTAGGATTAGGGGTTATGTGCCTGCCCCCTCTGCACACAGGGTTATTGGGAGGTAAAGAGGTCCCCCAATCAGGACTGGGGTACATGATATGCCTATTAATTTGAGGGGACAAATCAAGTGGCTCCTGCAGCTAATGATCAGCAGGGCCTGTTACTAAACCGGCAAAATCAGATGGATGGATGGGAAGCTAGGTTTCAGGGAATCTGGGGAGGGTGCTTCTCATATGCATGGTGTTTTCCCTGAGGGCCATGGCACAGCTGAACAGCTTCCAGTGGTTAATACTTTGTGCCCTGTGATGCCCGTTTGCTCTAGGTTTGAACAGCAACGGGAGCATGAGGAGGTTGTTGTTCCTGAAGAGATTGATCCAGTTCAGGCCTTGTTCCAGTGACTTAACAATATGGAACATCAGATGGTAAGGATGGTGGATATTATTCAGGGCAGGCAATCTTCTGGAGTACGGGTGCCTGTGGCAGCGGATTCAAATTCAGGTGAGTTGAGCAATGCTACACACGTGCTTACCACTAGGGGGCTGAACCAACAACAGGAGGTTAGTGTGGGGAACTAAGTAGATAGGCAGGCAGGCCCCTCTTGTACAGAGTCCCGCCAGTCAGACAGGGCTGATTTTTCAGCCCGGTCAAGCAAATCAGCAGGATGCTTGGACTGTGCAGCAGAGCAGCCAGCAGGGTGGTTTGGGTCAGCAGCCAGTGATGGCTGCTGCTCTGGACAAGGGTCAGCCAGCACAATCTGGGGCTCAACTGTGGGTGCAACAGGACCCCACTAGATTGGTCTGGCTGAACAATGTATGGAGGCCTCAGGGTTCAGCGGGGGGAGTCACAAGTGGGTCTACGTCGGGCCAAGTTAGCGAGGTTAATAGAGATATAGCCTTTGGAAATAGCACTGGGTTATCTGGGATGGTCCAGACTCCAGCCTGATGTGACGCCTACAGCTGCTTCTAGCAGCGAGGCGCCACCTTGAAAAGAGGGGTGTCTGCACCCATAGGTGTGCATTGGTTGCAGGCTACCCAGGAAAAAATATGGCGAGGTGAGTATGTGGACATATTTGCATTGCTTTTTAGCAACCTCATTCCTGCTCCCAATGTAAGGGTTGATTCAAGGGATTTTGAAAGAGTAAAGAAGAGGAAAGTGGACAGGAATTGGGTTAATTGGGAGTCTACTTGCATTGTCCATGCAGGCATTATTCTGCAGGTGTACCCTTCCAGAGCCATGGCGCTCTGGAAATATTTTGATATTGTGAGACGAGCCTATTTAAACTGGGGATGGTTTGGTTGGCTTCGCTACGATGAGGCTTTTAGACAAAGGGCAGCAATTACTCCAGGTATTCAATGGCAGGTGCATGCACACAACTTATGGTTGGAGTGCGTGCAGGAGAAGGATGTAGTTAGGGCAGATAGTGGCCATGTAATTGTCAAAGGGGACTGCCAACCAATGGAAGTAGGTCGTTCTGAGGTTTTAAAAAAGACTTCACAGCTTTTGGCATGTTGGGATTACAATGATGGGGCATGCTGTTTTCGTGCCAATTGAAGATTCAAGCATGCCTGCCTTCAGTGTGGAGGGACACATCTTTCTCAAACTGTTTTCACCGTAAAAGAGGCATCCAAAAAAGTAAATGTCAGTTTACCATGGGTCAGCAAAAAGGTAGTGGAGGAAACAAGCCTTCCCTGGTTGCTGTAGGAAAGAGCACCAACACCAGTTAAATGGGAAGTGTCACAAGAATTGTTAGTTGATTACCCTAATAAGGATGTTTCCAATTATGTGGTTGAGGGTTTTCATTATGGTTTTAAGATACCATTTTTGGGCGTTCGGAAGCACATGTTAGCTCCAAAATTGAAATTGGTTATTGGTTTAGAGGATATAGTTGAAACTAAAATCAATAAGGAACTTGTTGAAGGTAGAGTAGCGGGTCCATCTGATGATCTGCCAATTGGAAATTTACATGTTTCCCCTCTTGGTATTGTCCCCAAAAAGGCACAGGGAGAATATCGACTGATCCATAATTTGACAGAGCTGTCGATATGGTGAGACCATGCAGTAGAGGGGCTATGATGGCTAAGAGGAGCATCAAGTCAGCTTTTCACCTACTTCCATCTATTTTGGGAATTTTGACTTATTGGGTTTCAGGTTTAAGGGTAAGTTTCAATTTGACAAAGCAATGTCAATGGGTTGTTCCATTTCGTATGCTACTTTTGAAAAATTTAGCTCTGCTCTGGAGTGGATAGTTAGGATTCACACTGGTGACTACCATATCATCCATTATCTCAATGATTATTTGTTTTGGGGGATAGCTGGAAGTCAGGAATATGCAGAGCTATTGCAAGCTTTCTTCACTATCACTGAACATTTATGTGTCCCAATAGCCGAGGAGAAAATGGAAGGTCCAGCGGTGATTATGACCTATTTGGGTATCGAGTTAGATTCACAATGTGAGCTATCTTGGCTTCCAGTGGGTAAATTGACTGCATTGCAGTACGAAGTCAGGTGGTGTATGGCTTCTTGAAAGGTGACATTACGTGAGTTGCAGTCGCTTTTGGGTAGCCTTAATTTTGCCTGTAGAGTTGTTGCTCCCGAAAGAGCCTTCTTGTCCAGGCTTCATGCTAAGATGGCGGGAGTGTTTGCCCCCCCCGCAAATATTAGGATAACAGCAGAGATGAGGGATGATCTAGCAGTGTGGGATCATTTCCTTAAGGAACATAATGGTGTGAGTTTGTGGAGAGATCAGTTGTTACTTGAAGTTGAACTTCAAGTACATTCTGATGCAGCACAGGATATTGGTTTGGGAATTTATTTTAGAGGTTGCTGGTGTGCTGAACGTTGGCCAACAAGGTGGCTTGTCTCAGATGTGATTTCGGATTTAACATTCCTGGAATTATTTCCCATAGTTGCAGTGGTGCATATTTGAACTTCAGCTTTTAGGAATAAAAGGGTGGTATTCTGGTGTGACAACATGGCAGTTCACATTATTAATTCTTTATCTTCCAGATCAGAAAGGGTTATGAAGTTAGTCCGGGTTCTTGTTTTGGCTTGTTTAAAGAATAATATAATAATACTGCGGCTGCCCTTTCTCGGTTTCAGATGCAACACTTCTGGAGCCTTGCCCCTCCAGCTCGGTGCACTCAGGATTTCGTCCCTTCATTTCTGTGGAGCCTTGAGTCGTAGAATTATATTGAATGGTCCGTGGCTCCGTTGCCCCTGCTACACGGGGTCCTATGAGCATCCATACAGGGAATTTAATGAGTTTGGTAGGAGCAAGGGGTGGGTCTTAAGTGTTTCCCATTCCTTTGCCACAGATAATAGTTTGGTCTTTATTTGCATTAAAAGGGTTTGGCAGTAAGTACAATTGCAGGCAAGCGGGCTGTATTGTCATTCATGTCCAGGGTGGCAGGTTTCAAGGACTTGACGTGGTCACCATGCTCTCTGCAATGTTGGAGTCTTGGTCGCAAAGGGCAGCTTGTTTGCCTGACAGCAGGATTCCTTTAACGCCGCAAGTGCTTGCAGATATGGGTCACGTTTTGGGGCAAATTTGTTCTTATAAAAGCGAGACTATTTTATTCAATGTGGCTTTTACTTTAGCTTTTGGGGGGACATTAAGAATAAGTGAGTTGTTAGTTAGTTCGCACTTTGATCACTCCAGTAGAGCATTGGGTGTTGGGGATTTAGTTCTGGGTGATTCTTCAGTCAGATTTAAGCTTAGATAGTCCAAGATGGACCAAAAGGGCAGAGGTAGGGTTGTGACGCTATATAAGTCAGGTGAGAGTTTGGTTTGTCCAGTGTTAGTGTTACAATCTTACTTAGCAATTCGACCACGAATTAGAGGATCACTTCCATGATTCTGGTTTGTCATTAACCAGGTATCAGTTTGTGGTTGTAATGAAAAAACGTTTAAGTAAGTTGGGTTTTCCTGCCCACCTATTTGGTTCCCACTCATTCAGGATCAGAGCAGCAGCATCGGCTGCTGTGGCAGGTTTTGGGGATGAGGACATTAGAGCAGTGGGTAGGTGGCGCTCTAGTGTCTTTCAGTCACATGTGCGCCCTCTTCCGGCGCATCAGGTTTCAAAGTAAGGAGGTGATATTTTGGTGGGGGGAAGCAATACCGAACCAATAATGTTTTAATTTTTTGATTGATATTATTTCAGGCTTCTTGGCAAAAGTTGATGTGAGTACTTGGACACAGTTTCATCTTCTGGGCAGCTTACACAGCCAAGCGTACCAGTTGGGGATCGTAGCTCAGCTTGAGTTCTAAGGCGGTATTGTTTTGGCAGGGAAAAGGGGGCATGTTATGGGCCCAGCTTATACCTTTGATTTTGGGTTTGATGGATCATTCTCGCCCAGATGTCATAGTTATTCATTTGGGAAAGAATGATTTTAGCCGTGGCTCTGGTCTTGATCTATCTATTATGATTAGGCAAGATTGGAAAAGACTGAGAAAATTAGTACCATAAACCAAGTTGGTTTTTACATCACTATTGCAAAGAAGGGTTTGGAAGAGGGTAAGGAATCCTAAGAAGGTGGATAGAGCAAGGAAAAGGGTAAATCGTGAGGTAAAACAATTTATTGATCAGTGGGGTGGAGATTGACTCGTCCGTTCAGATATCAATTGGAGGTAGCCATAATTGTATAGGGTGGATGGATAGTATGCATATGTCCCAGAAAGATATGAACGGTTTGAGAAAATTGTTAATACAATTGCTATGAGGCAGTCTGGGTTTCTATTGGCTATTCGGTGGGGGCAAGCTTGCCAAGCATAGCTGGCTGCTCTAAGTGGCGGTAGTTAGTGCCAATGGGTTAACGGGGAGCTCAATGCATAATACTGGAATGGTAAATTGGATGGGAATTTGGATTAAAAAATTGAGGCACCTCAGAGAGGTGAGGGTAGGGCGAACCGTTCAGGGGATAAGCAACCCACGGTCTCGCCTAACTCTGGAAAGTTCGGGGTTTTTGTGGTACTATGCAGGATTTATGCGGTCCTGCCAGGTGGTGCAGGACCCATCAATTCCCCCTCGAGACCCTATTTTGGGAGGTCCGTTGCTGTTTAAGAGGCCCATTGATTTCAATGGGAGTCCTCGGGGCAAATTCCTATGGCTTGTGACCGATATTGACAGGGTTTTCTCTTTGATCCTGAGTCGGGAATGTTCCAGAGTATGTGCTTTTGTATACTTTTTGTGAAACTGACATGTAGATGATTTTTTAATTAATTAATACTGTTTGCTCCATTGGCGAGGCCTCCCCTTTTAGAGCGGGTTTCTCATCGGCTGCACTTAAACCCTGACTGTTTGTGGTGCTGCCACAGGTGCGACGGTTCTTGGAGCTTTGGGTAGGGCAGGGTTTCTGGTTCCGGGACAGGTGGCTGTCATGGCGGTGGTGAGGGGCCTGGCGTGCGCACAGAGGTTGCTGTGTGGCACCGCGGCAGGTGTGAGGTATTTCTTGGGGCTCGGGGTAGGGTGGGGTTTCCAGTTCTGGGGCAGATGGCTGTCATGGCGGTGCTGAGGGGCCCAGCAGGCACGCAGAGGTTGCTAGGGTTACAGGGGCTCGGGGCCTGCATGAGTTCCTCTGAGGCGGGAGGTCCCCACGTGCCCTGCAGCAAGAGAAATATCGTAGGACAAGGAGGCTG
The DNA here is from genome assembly GCA_003113815.1 of Sphenodon punctatus. NCBI lineage: Eukaryota > Metazoa > Chordata > Lepidosauria > Sphenodontia > Sphenodontidae > Sphenodon > Sphenodon punctatus. The sequence goes on along the minus strand of QEPC01004073.1, from coordinate 3,566,086 downwards.
AGGAGAACATGTACACCAAGGTGAGAGGGTGGGCAGGGCCAGGAGGGGAGACGCACAGTGGGGTGGGGATGGGCAGGGGGGCCAGGGGGCTGAGGGAGGGGGGAAGGGGGTTGGATGGGGGGAGAGGGGCAGGTGGGTACGGGGGATCAGGGTGGGAGGGAGGAACGGTGGGGTTGAGATGAGCAGGTGGGCACGGGGATCAGGGTGGGAGGAATGTAGACAGGGGTGGAGAAGGGCAGGTGGGCACGGGGGA
>QEPC01004073.1:3510972-3565663 GCA_003113815.1 Sphenodon punctatus | reverse complement strand
GGAGTGGCAGGTGGGCACTGGGGATCAGAATGGGAGGGAGGCACAGTGGGGAGCACGTGGGGAGCACGTGGAGAACGGCAGGTGGGCACGGGGGATCAGGGTAGGAGGGAGGCAGAGTGTGGTGGAGAACGGCAGGTGGGCACGGGGGATCAGGGTGGGAGGGAGGCAGTGGGGTTGAGATGGGCAGGTGGGCACGGGGGATCAGGATGGGAGGGAGGCACAGTGTTTTGCGGAGTGGCAGGTGGGCACTGGGGATCAGAATGGGAGGGAGGCACAGTGGGGAGCAGTACGTGCGCATGGGAGATGAGAGTGGAAGAGATGCACTCTTCTAGAGCCTCAGCTCAGCTCCAGTCCCCCCTTCCCACAAGAGAGAACCGCTGTGCCGAGAAGCAGCCAGGAACTCGCCATGGGCTCAGTTCCAGTCAGGTTTCAATGCCCTCAGGCGGTATCCCTGGCCGCTTCCCGCCTGAGGGCTTACCTCCTGTTCAAAGGGGGGGGTCTCAAGACAGATCCCTGGCTGCTTCCCAGCAGAGAAGGTTTCTCCTGTGGGAAGAGGGGTTTAGAGTCTCTGCTCAGCTTGGGACTTGACACCCCCTTTCCCACAGGAGAGAACCGCTCTGCTGGGAGAGATCTGGCTTGAGACCCCCCTTCGCACAGGAGACAACGCTCTGGCGGGAGGCTTTGAAAGCTGCCCGCAGCTCAGGTCATTGCGGGTTTTTGGCTGCTTCTCGGCAGAGCGGTTCTCTCCTGTGGGAAGCGGTGACTGGAGCTGAGCTCAGGCTCTAGAAGAGTACATGTCTTTCACTCTCATTCCCCATGCCCACTTACTCCTCTCCACCCCACTGTGCCTCCCTCCCATCCTGATCCCCAGTGCCCACCTGCCGCTCTCCAACCCACTGTTCCTCCCTCCCACCCTGATTCCCAGTTGCCACCTGCCCATCTCAACCCCACTCTGCTTCCCTCCCACCCTGATCCCCAGTACCCACCTGCCCCTCTCCACCCCACTGCCTCCCTCCCACCCTAATCTCCCGTACCCACCTCCCCATCTCCACCCCACTGTCTGCCTCCCTCCCACTCTGATCCCGTGCCCACCTGCCCCTCTCCACCCCACTTTCTACCTCTTTCACTCCCTCATCCCCCGTGCTCACCTGCCCATCTCCACCCCACCGTGCCTCCCTCCCACCCTGATCCCCCGTGCCCACCTGCCAGGGACCCGCAATGGGCTAACCTCCACACAGCTTTCAAAGAGTCCAGCGGATGCCTAGCCGCTTCCCACCAGAGTGCTTATCTCCTGTTCAAAGGGGGGTCTCAAGACAGATCTGACTTTGAAAGCTCACTGGAGCTGAGCCCATTGAGGGTCCCTGGATGCTTCCCGGCGGAGTGGTTCTCTCCTCTGGGAAGAGAGGTTTAGAGCCTCACCTCAGCTCCAGTCTCCCCTTCCCACAGGAGAGAACCGCTCTTTCAGGAAGCAGCGAGGGACCCGCAATGGACTGAGCTCCAGTCACCTTCCAAAGCCTCCCGCTGCTCCACCAGATCCCTGCCTGCTTCCCCGCAGAGCGGTTCTCTCCTGTTGGAAGGGAGGGTGTCAAGTCTGCTCCAGGACGTCCCTGGCTACTTCCCAATACGGTGGTTTTCTCCTCTGGGAAGGGGGATCTAGAGCCTCAGCTCAGCTCCAGTCCCCCCTTCCCACAGGATTGTGGAAATCCCCTTCCCACAGGGATTCACTCAAGGAAAAGACAGTCGGTAGTCAGGACCTAAACACGGATTGTTTAACTTTAATTTAAGCATCGTTCCTTGCACATTTCTGACTTCGTTTCCTCAACATTATATATACTACTACATTTTTTTTTAAAAAACAAAGAAATTAGAGAAACAAAAACCTACGGTTTTACAAACTTAGTTAAGGCAGATTCATACCAAGCAAACTTTAACAAACCTAGAAATTGTGTGTTAAGGTTCCCGCCTTAACTTCCACACCATGTAAACAGTAAAGATGTTGTATGGCTTCGCATACTGTGCTCGCTTACAACTTAGGCTCCATGCAGCCACAGTTTACCTTGGTCTTTCAGTTTCAATCCTCTTCCTTTGTAGGTTGGGGTCAACACTAAAGCTGAGGAGAATGCTATGTAAGTGTTTAATAAGAATTTGGGTACACGTTGACATTGAATTAATGGAAAGGACAATGGAAGGAATGGAGGAAACATTAATGCTAATTTGGAATTAAATCATATCTCATTAACTGTTTGTGAAATAATACAATGGAGATGCATCTTTGGGAGTGGGGGAGAAAGATGATGTGGAATAACAAAGGCAGCAGGGAGAGACGGTGGAATGACAGGGATGAGGGTATAGGGATGAATTACACCACGAAGGAACTTGGTGGAATAATAGGAGGAATAGCATAACAAATTGGTACAATGTCAAGATTTTTGGTAATGTAAATGATTGGGAGGACTGATAGGAGACTATGGGGAACACTACTGTCATGCTATTAAGCACCATAGCTACCTCCTTGTTGTTTCTAATTTCTATTGTCTCCTTGTGTTTTACACCTCCTCTCCTGGGTGGTGTTTTCTTTTTTCGGGGGGGAGCAGGGTTGTCATTTCACACACTCTGTCCTATTCTCTATTGTAAGCGAGCACAATATGCAAAGCCATACAACATCTTTACTGCTTACATGGTCTGGAAGTTAAGGCGGGAGCCTTAACACACAATTTCTAGGTTTGTTAGTTTGCTTGGTATGAATCTGCCTTAACTAAGTTTGTAAAACCGTAGGTTTTTTGTTTCTCTAATATAATAAAAGTTGCAGCTAGCTTAAATCCAATTTCTGTGTCTGTTGCATCATTTTGTGTGCGTGTGAGAAGCAAAGTGTTTTAATTTTTGCCAATATCGTTTCTTCATTGAAGTTCAGGAGCAGTAGAAAACTGAGGAAAGAATGATAGGACCTGCAAGTGTTTCTGCCTCTTTTTTGGCAAAAAGTTCATGACTAGAACACTGTGGGAGGAAACTGCCATTTTATATCCCCCTTAAAAACTCACTCAGGCAATCAAGCATACAAAAAGTGATGCAATTAAATTAAGATACAAAATTTTACTCACTAAGATTTATATAAGAATTGAGTTTTGCATGATCTTAATTATGTTACATTCTTGAACCACATCATTTTTATTTTCTGCCTCACTCATTGGGAGTGTCTTAACTCTACACTGCATACTCTCTGGGGTAGGAACTCTATCTACCAAGTCTGTAGAACTCGTGAGAGTGGTATAAGTGTTTAAGAAAAAGCTGGAGAGGGAGCAGCAATTCACATTTGACTTTTCCATCAGGGTTTCGGGAGTGAAGAAGTGCAAAAGGCACAAATGGGAGTGAGAAGACCAATACCACAGGACTTTAAAATAGGAGATGACCACCTTTGTGTCTCTGAAAATGTGTACCTTTCAACAGCAAAACGAAAAGTAACCCATGTAAAACACTGACACATTCAACTGAGTTTTTCCACCCTAAATTGAGGAATGTGTCAATGATTACTTAAAGAATTACGGACATGCAAAAGTAGATGCACGTGCCATCTATATTAATTGGTGATATAACTAATGTGTGTCAACAAAGCTTTCACTGTAGAACCTGTAATGGTTTCAACAATGCAGTACCACAGACTACTGAGGTGGAGACAAACTTTATTCTGTACTTAGCACCCTTCCTTGGGCACGTGAGAATCCGGCAGTGCAAGCATGAGGCATGTTCGGAGAGGCTGAGGGAGTAGAACCTGTCTTTAATTGCTACAACATGCCAATCGTCTCTTCATCTTGCCTCTTGATAAAGCATCTCGTCCAGGGGTGCTCAACGTACGGTCTGCCAGGCATTTGCAGCTTGTGAGGACATTCTCTGCAGCCCTCAGACAATAGGTATATACAAGCTAACTAACTGTCTGATGCTCCAGAGCTACCCCTGCTCCCACAGCCATGTAAAGCTGCTGCTGACAGTGCTACAAAGGAGATTCCTTGCTGGGTATTTCTCTGGCACGTGGGCAGGAAACTCAAATGCTACTGATGAGCAGAAACAGGACATCCCTACCTTGTGGCAGTGACAGCTGGAGGAGGAGGAAGAGCTCCAGCAGTAACACTAGCAACTCTCCAGGGATCCTGGAAACTGGTTTTTCAGCAGTTCCGTACGACCAAGCTGCAGGGAATCCAGAGGCTGGGAGCCAGAGCTTTGATGTGAGGGGGAAGCTGCGATCAGATAAGTACCTGCTAGGTATCAGCTGGTGGTGGCATTGGCTTCCCAGGGCCTGTTCCTGCTACAACAGCTGCTCCTCAAAAGCCTTGGGGATCAGCTTTGAAAGCTGCAGAGGCTCCCAGGAGCCTGTTCCAGTTCCTTGGAGTGGCTCCTTGGAGCCCCTAGGACCAGATCTGGCTGCAACTCATGGGGGTTGGCTCAGGTGGCAGCACCATCTTCTTGAGGCTCCTCAGAGCTGGCTGCAGGGGAGCTGTCATGCCCCAAAAGGTGGTTCCTGCAGCATCATGGTGTGTTGGGAATCAGCTAGGGCTGCAGCAGCAGCGATCTTGAGGTGGAGGTGGAAGAAGGAAAACTGCTGAATGAGTTTGTAGGAAAAAGTGGGTGTGAATGTATAATCTGCTGGAGGATCAGACTTAACCAAATTTAAATGAAATCAAATTAGATTTAGGTCAGGAGAACTGCGACTCCTGGGTTAGGAAAGGATGTGTGGCCCAACCAATTTATTGCAGTCTGCCCAATGATTAAAGTGAGCACCCAAATCTAGTCCATTTCTGAATAAATACCAAAGCAAAGCTGATTTTTTTTTCTTTCAGTTTTGCTCTGCTTGTCATGGAGCAGGACAGAAAAGCACGTTTTGCAAGCTCTGTTGAGCTTCATTTTCTTAGGTTTTCTCCATGGGTTGGTGCGGCAGCAAAAGAAAAATGATTCAAGAGGATGGGAGGGAAAGGCAACCAAAGGAAAGAAGAAAGAAAGGGGACTTCTGAAAAAAAGAAAGAAGCTCTGTACTGAGTGTAAACACCTGATCTAATGCATACTGATTTGCTAAAAGAGGAACAATGCTTGTTGTAAGTCAATGGGATCTTTCAGCGACAGAAGGAACCATATATCCCCAACAGGTACTCCTATACCTAATGTTACAAAACACTGGGTCACTAACTATCATTAGGTCTTCTAATCAACAAAATTGCAAGAGGGAATTCCACTTATAAGATCAAAATTGATTAAGAGACAGGACACATACACAGAGGTCAGTTGCAATACATGGCCAATATAGAAACTTGGGGATGATCTGAATCACCAGAGATCTCCTTTTGGTAACCAGCGTCTTGAGTTTGTATCATGCATATGTTGCACTACATAGTTCATTTTAGGAATGGCAAGGAGTCTTAAAAGGAACAGGCCAAAATCCATCCTGCATATAATTAATGTAGTTAATAAAATCAGTAGAATTACACCACTCATGAATTTGGGCCAAAGCATTTTTAAAAAGTTGACTCAAGCTGAGTGCTTGACAATGGAAAATTTTATTTAATGTGTAGGTCCAAGTTCAATAACATTAGTGACAAAATGTGAATCTAAGACTTGAAGTAAGCGGACTCTACAATGATCTCATCTTCAAGAGCTGAGAAAGGATTTTTGCAAATAACTCTGAAAAGGGCAAACTATTAAATAAAAAGCATATATTCTCTCACTCTGTTTTCTTCTTTCTTTCCTTATATCTCCAATTTCTTCCACTCCTTGCTATTTCTACCTTCCCTTTTGCAGAACATCCCCCATTCCCTCTATGTTTCTTCTGCGTAAGTATTCCCAAGTGAAAACTTAGTTAACCTGAAGCTGATTATGCATCACTAAGATAAGGATAAAAATATTACAGGATTGTAGAAATATCTCCAAATCAACTATTGCACACCCAGGAATCACAAACTTTAAAAAAATAAAAAAATAAAATTCAAACATGTTAAAGACATGGGGATGCATGATTAAGCCACACAAGTAAACTTAATTCTGCATTCCATGTGATAGACATACAATTAGGAAAAATGCACAACAATGTTTGCAGCCTTTAATGCTTAGATTTTTATCTTGGTTTCGTGAGGAAAGCAGGTTCCTGCAAACGCTGCATGAATTTGATGCCAAAAATTGGTTTCAGACACATTGGGTAGAGGGGCCAAAGATGAGAAGGCCTCCAAAATTTTGTAAGTACTACTTTTTCTCATGTTGTCTCACTAGGTGGGGATTGTTTTAGTGCCTTCATTGTGCATTTCCATGTCTTAACGTTTTTGAACAAAACAGATTTATCAGACTTACAAGCATACCCTAAGCTTCCTTTCCTGTTCAGTTCAGCACGAAACCACAACGATTTAGTGTCCCATTTCTCACACCTCCTGAACTCCATGCTTATTTGCCTATATTCACATACACACTTCACCTTCTCCCCTGCCCCACAATAAAATAAATAACTTGTGCAACACATACATCAGTCTCCTCTATTCTCTAGTACCTCAGATGATCTACCAAGGCCCCCCAAACTTTTGATGAGTATTTGGTAGTTTGAGTATTTTGACATTTAAAAAATAAATAAATTAAGAATTACTTATGTCTTTATTGCTATTTCAAAACTGCTTTAATCTCCTATGATTGTCTATGTAGGCAGGTTGCCATTAGCAAAAATTCCCTTTCAAAGTGATCCTTGTTTCCCACTGTTTCCAAAGAAAGGAAGCCAAGCTGCCTTCAGGAAAGATAGTAGCTTCTCATACTGTTATGCTGTTAAACTGAAAAAAGCAAACAACAGAACAGTCAGTTCCTAGAAACTGAAAGAGAAATTGTGTACAAATTTGCAAAAAAACCACAAAACATTGTCTTTATGGACCCAGAGGACCACTACACAATATTTTCCTCACCTCAAGAAGTCGGTCTCCAGCCTTTAGCCTTCCATCTTGTATAGCTGCACCTCTTGGAAGGATGTTTTTCACATAAATTGGAGCTGAACCACCAATTGGGACATCTCTTGAAGTGATGCTGAATCCTAGACCTTCTGTACCTGCATAATCAATATAAAGCATTGTAGCTACTTGTTTTTGAATGTAGAGAGCTTTTTAAGGATTTCATGACTCTACCAAAAATCTCAATTTGAGTTGTTACCAGTATTTTCTAATCTGTGATTAAAAACAAACAAGAAGCTTTATTGTAGCTCCATAGAGCCATACTTTACCAAAGTATATAAATTTAATTCCTGGAAATTAAAACAGTATTTTAATTTAATTCCTGGAAATTAAATTCAGTATTTTAAATGATGAGGACAATGCAGATCTGACATCCTTTGACTTCTTCTCTAAGTGGATTTTGTCCTAGGAATAGTACAAAAAGGTTACTAGTTTTATTGGTTAATAATCACCTCTTTTAGCAGCATTAGCAATCTGCTATTAGCAATATTTCAGGGTCTAGCAGTGGATGAAATCACACTTCAGTGGTTCCCATTCTTCTGCTTGGCAAAGTTGGAGTGGATTTTTTTGTTTTTTTAATTCAATTGCTCATCTGCCCTCAGGGCTTCCTTATGCTGGCTCCCAGAGGGCTCTATGCTATCTTACATTGTGTTCAACATCTATACAATTTCACTGAGAAAGCTAATGAGACTCAATGACTTCAGTGCTATGAATGTGGAAACTGCATTCCTTTCTATGCTTCTGTCATTGGATCCAGTTTCTCTGCTTCCCAGAGGCTGGCCAATATGATTTTGTAGATAAGAACAAGCAAGTGTTGGGATGCAGGAATGAAAAAATGAATGAATAAATAAATAAATATCTGTATTGTGTGGCATGCCAGACCTGCATTTGTTATTAAGATAGTATACTTGTAGCTTGCTGTGTGAAGTATGTGGTTGGCTTCTGGACTCCTCCTCTTCCTGGGCTCACCAGGAGCAGCAAAGCAACAAATGCTCTCTCCCCCCACCCCCCCAATTACATTAGAAAGTTAACATGTGACCATTTCCTTTGATGTGGCTGGTCCTGCAGTTTTGTAATCTCCAATTAACACTTCACATGGCACTATCATTGAAGACTCCTTGGGATTTTTGATAAGAGTGCAAAAAGCAGATGACCAAATGCTGAAAAGATTTAGCTTTATGGTACCCTGCATGGCTTTGTTCCATAAGAGAGAAACTCTCCCACTGTGTGATCAACTATGCTGCTTTTTATAACAGCCTCCAAATCTGAACTTGTGAAGTTTACTGCCCAAGATACTCAGTGGAAGGTGTGTATCTCTGGAACTTGTCCCCACTATTAAATGAAAGTTTGGGTTCAATAACGTTCAGAACATACTGTCACATTTGTCTATTTCATCTTCAGCTGCACAGGGAGATACTCAGATATACTGAAATGGGGATGAGTCAGCATGCTGATCCTTGTTTGTAAATGCTCCGAGAGACGTACATGTGTTGCATTTATTGACTCAGTGATGGATGCTTTATAAAGCGCCAGGTACACTGCTTGCACTATATAAATGTTTGCTAATAATAAAGTTAAGTATTAAGTAGTTTATTTTTGCGTGTAAGAATTAATTTTGCTACAAGTGATTTCCCCATATTTTCTCACACAAAATTTACATCAATTATATTCCACAAAAAAGTTTTATATTATTCAATTTTATTTTACTTTTTTAAAGTATTTGGTAATTCTGAGTGTTCAACCTGACATACTCTAAAGTACAGATGGGGAACCTTTTCCCTTCTAGGAGCCACTTTATAAATGAACTAAATCCAAGGACCAGATTCAATAACCAGAAACGAGCCACATTAAAAAGTAGCTTTGGGCTGCATTTATTCCCCAGGCTCCCTGAGGTTCTCCACCCCTGCTCTAAAGGGTTAGATCTTCAGAAAGGCACTGCTTAACACTTTAGTAAAATCAGGTCCTTTTCAGTTATTGGGCAAAGAGTAATGGAAGCACTTATGAAAATGGTGCCTATAAAGTAGTTTCTGCAATCATAATATCATGGCCGGTCAGATTTAAATAACAGGTTTTTGTGTACAAAAACTAGTCAGAGCAAACATAAGATGCTTAAAATCCTGAATGGCAGCTTGACTACATTCATGAAGCTTGCTTAGAAATAGACACCCCTCCCTGCTTGCAGGCAGAAGCAGCTGTGCAGCCATGTGGGCCTCATTACTTTTAATCCCCTTCATGGGAAACTTTTCACAAACTGCTCATCTGTCTCTCTGTGCATATCAAAGAGTGCTGTGCTTGCCTTACCTGCCACTAGAGGAATAAGGATTGTGTCATTTGTTTATGACAGCCACAGCAAAAAACATATCATTAAATCACAACTCTTTAAAAAATAATCTAGAAAATCTGACAGGTTAACAAAAATATTGTTAAAATTTAATAAATATAAAGCACCCCAAAACGATCGCTGATCATTTGGAGGATGGGAGGAAGAGACTTTGGCCCTTTTCACATGGGCCATGGTGTGTGGGGGGATGGGTGTGCTCCAACAATGGGTGGAGGTGGGTGTGCGGCTGTTGCCACGGGTGCACACCCATCTCCACGCACGGAGCAACTGGCATTGGCGTCAGTTGCTCCATGTGTAGGTGATGGGTGGAGATGGGTGTGCGCCCATGGGAATAGCCGCACATCCACCTCCACCTGCCACGGGCGCCTCCAATCCCCCCCACACCCGCCAAAGGCATTCGCACGGGCGCCCCCCCCACCTGCACATGTGTGCAAGGGGGGTGAGGGTGCCTGTATTAAAGCTTCAGTAAGGCCCTTATCTTAATTAAATTAATTAACTTCTAAAGGACGGGTAGCCTGATCACAGACCGGGATCTGAGACGGTCCGGATCCCGGTCTAGGGTTCAGCGTGGCGGGCTCGGAGGCCCGTCACATCTGAAATTATCCATGGTTTAAACATACTTGTGATTTAGCTTGAATTGGGGGGGCAGGGGGGGAAAGGTGATTAGATTAATTTCATACTACAATTGTGCACAAGATGTAGTTTGAATATTTGTGCAATTTAACCAAGATGGTGAGCAGTCTAGCCCTGATCCTGCAAAGCAATACTTTCACTAGTCTCCAGTGGGTCTGCACATGTTTACATTTTTTATTTTTATTTTATTTTTTTAAAACAGGAGTAGAGGTATTCGCTCAGCTGCTTGCAGGACATTGCCTCAAATGCTTGCATAATTCCACATATCTACATACTAGAGTGAGGGATTTTTAAAAATCAAATTAAATGGAAGTTTCCTCCTAATCATGGTGAACGGTGGGTGAGTAAGCTTTCTGCCTGGACTGGTACATTTCCAGGATAGATTTGGCAAGGCAGCTTTATGAAAGGTCTGTTCTCCCTGTACAGTCAAGTCACTTTAGTTTCTCACTCTGTGCTTATTTTTCACAGCTGTGTTCTTTTAGGGGTAAAAACAAATGAGACGATAGCCCACACCAGGCGGGCGTTTAGTAGAGGTTTGCTGGCTATTAGGTGTCTGTGCGATGTTAGACAACACCTCCTATGTAGCCACCACCCACCCACCACTCACGTCATAGTCCAGGAACATCACGGGCCCACCACGCGGGCAAATCTGGGCTAATGTGCGCCCATGTGGCTCCATCCCATCAATTAGGTTGCATGCAGCCTACTGGCATCGAGGTCCGCCAGCACCACAGAGTTGAAGGCAAAAAGTCCAGAGTGCTCTGAGCACCGATTGATTCCTGACCCTCTCCCTGCTCTTGTTCTCCTTTCTGCCATAAAAGTCCAATGTTTGCCAAGTTCACACATGCATTGTCCCAACTCGTCCTGGTTTGCAGTGCATGCCTGACCTGCCAGGACAGAGGTTACAAACGACACAGAGAGCAGTTCCAGGAAGACTCAGACAGGTGAGATCCAAGTGTGGATTCTGCCTTCCTAACCACCATCCCCCCAGGTGTGCCAGCCCAGTACTCAGTGTCTTCCTTCCCCCTGCCTGTGTCCCATTCGTGGTCAGCGATGTTTCCAGCCCAGCTGATCCCTGCCTGGGCCAAGGCTGCTAGGAGCCCTCCCCTTCCATTTCCAAGCACTCCTGCACCCCCATGGAAGCTGTGACAGCTGGTGGAGATCCCTCCGTGTCTGTCCCTGGACTGGAGACAGCAGCTTTCTTAGAAAAGGCAGAGAAGGATGGTAAGTTAATGCACCAGAGGGGTGGGGGTTGAAAGGCTTCAATTTACTGCTAACAAATTATGTGGGAGTCTTTCTTTAATATGTTCACAGGTGGCCAGGAGAGTACCAACAGTCACAATGGGCAATCCATTCCCCATCGTTCACTCCCAGCTCCCGATAGTAAGAAGTTCATCCCGTAAGCTACTTGGTTAATAGCCATTAATGGACCTACTCTCCATGAACTTATCCAGGCCTTTTTTAAACCCAACTATACTACTGGCCTTGACAACGTCCTCTGGCAACAAATTCCATAAATTAATTATGCATTGAGTGAAAAAGTACTTCCTTTTATTTGTTTTAAATCTGCCGACAACTAGTTTCATGGAGTGTCCCTTAGTTCTAGTACTATTTGAGAGGGTAAATACCGTTCCCTATCTACTCGTTCCATACCACTCAAGATTTTATAAACCTCTATTATGTCCCCTTCTCAAGTCTTCTCTTCTCCAAGCTGAAGAGAACCAGCTTGTCAAGCGTCTCTCTCTACGGAAGTCGTTCCATGCCCTTTATCATTCTTGTTGCCCTTCTCTGTACCTTTTCTAGTTCAGCTATGTCTGTTTTGAGATGGGGCGACCAGAACTGCACACAATATTCCAGGGGCATCCGCACCATTGATTTGTATAGAAGCATTATGACATCCTCAGTTTTATTCTCTATCCCTTTGCAAATAACTTCTAACATTCTGTTTGCTTTTTTGATTGCTGCTACACACTGGGCTGAGGATTTCAGTGTATTGTCCACAATCACTCCCAGATCCTTTTCTTGAGTGGTACCCAGCATTGTGTACTCACACTTTGGATTATTTTTCCCTATGTGCATCACTTTGCACTTGTCCACATTAAATCTCATTTGCCATTTAGATGGGCACCCAGTCTCATAAGATCCTGTTGCAATTCTTCACAGTCTGCTCGTGTTTTAACTGCCTTGAATAACTTGGTGTCATCTGCGAATTTGATCACCTCACTCAACGCCATTTTCCAGATCATTATTGAATACATTAAACAGCACCGATCCCAATACAGATCCCTGAGGCACACCACTTTTTCCATCTCTCTATTGTGACTCCCTGGGACGCAGCAGCAATAGAGGTGAACAGCACAGGAAGTGGTGGGGAGAGGCACCATGGTGGAATGTCAGGCCGGGGGGGTGGGGAGGAAGAACACCATTCCCACTTGGCTCGGAAGGGTGGTGATATATCAGGCAGGAAGGGCATGGGCTGCAGGGGCAGCTGGTAGGGACGTACGAGTGTGTGTGTGTGTGGGGGGGGCACATGACCATAACGCGTCTCACGCCACCCTCTTGCTTTCCCACCTCTGGGCTGGTGCACTGCTCCACAGCCAGCAAGGCCCCACACGGCTCCTCTCACTCTCTCTCACCACGTCTCGCTCTTCCTGCTTCTGGGTCGCTGCAGTGCCCCTGAGCCAGCCCAGTCCCAGCACAGCTCCCTTCACTCTCCCTCACCGCACCTCACTCTTCCTGCCTCTGGGCCACTCAATGCCCCTCAGCCAGCACAGCTCCCCACACCGCGCCTTGCTGTCTTGATGCCTCTGGACCGCTGCAATGCCCCACAACCAGCAAGGCCCCAGCACAGCTCCCCTCACTCTCCTTACTGTTCCTCGTTCTCCCCACCACCTTTGGGACACTGAGGTGGCCCTGAAAACAGGAATGGGGGTGTTTGGGTGGGTCTGAACTAATGGCTTTACTTCTTGCCTTGCTACAGGGCTGCCACTGCAACAGGTATGGATTGACACTTCCTATAGGCATCTCCATCAGGTCCTTCCACTGGCCCCTGGCTCCTGCAAAACTCCTTTCAGGATTCCAAAGACAAAAGCGGGGAAAAGACTAAGGGTTAAAACAGACATGACGCTAACCACCCTTGGTGGTTATTTATGCATGTTACAGGGCTACATAGGGCACCAATGCAGCCCTGCAACATGCATAAATATAACCACCAAGGGTGGTTAGCATCATGTCTGTTTTCACCCAATGATACAGAATGAAAGTGAAATCCGTCTCTCACTCTATAGTGGCCATCTCTGAAGATTATCAAATTATGCTTTAATGATATCAAAATTAATGAGGCATTTAGAAATTACCCTCCTGATTTGTATAATTTGAAATCTCAAGCTTCTCTTGATAACATCAACAGCTTTCTTGACAAGTTGGAGATTCTATACTGAGTGCAACATCGAAAAATTGTTCTAGGATCAAGACACCCCCCAGGATGACACACAGCTAGATCAGATGAGAAGGTAACAATAGATTCAGCAAGTTCTATCATAAGGGACTAATTGCCTAGAGTAGCATTGCTACCAGGGAACTAAGAACAGAAGCTTCGAAGTTTTAGTTATTTTGCTGTGCCTGTTTTTTGCAGAGTGTAGCAGCTTGTAAAATTCGGATGGGAAAATCTCATCATTACATTATGCTGCATATTGCAAGAGTCCTAGACAGTAAGCCTCTCAGAGCAGAGATGCATCTCTAATTAATGATTGTTCTGTGCCAGGTAGGTAACTGTTGGTGTTATATAAATACTTAATAATCTTTTATATTAGAATACTAATATAAAGTGCAGTACATGAACATCCTACCTTAACAGAAACTAGTTCTTCCATGTCCTAGGAGAACGGCATGGGCATCACAAAACGTTACTTGTGGGCTGAAAGCCTAATGTTATTTCACTGTTCTTATGAGATATGGATTAGCATTCAACTAATCCTTGTTGGCAGCAACATGTTCAGTAACCTAGCTCATTTTCCAATGTCATTTAGGTGGACAGAAGATATGCGAAAGGTGTAAAGTCCTGCTACACTTGCTGCCTCTGTCCAAGCGTGTCTACCAAATCAGATACAACCTTAAATGGCTATAATTCAGGTGTCCTTGATAGTCCATAAGAAAGAACTATCCATTATTATTCTTGTTGCAGACAGACCATAAGGAGAAAATATTATCTGGAATTGATACAGAGGCTACTGGGTTCCCTTTGGCAACAAGGTGACAGAAATCTCTGCAGTTGAAACACAATTCAATTGCATCCTTATAGGCTAGGCAATTTAGTACCTAACAACCCTAACATCACCGATATCCAGATGAGTTCATAGACAGCTGCGATCCCTTTAAGAAAACAAAACAATGATGCAGGGTCTGGCAAAGAGGACTCCACACAAGGGTTAATCTGAACAGAGTCATTTAATGTCCGACACTATAAGCAAAATGGTGCACCCTTGGTTGCCAGTTAGTGAACTATGTACTGTTGTTGCTAAGGCCTGACTGTGGCCCTCCTCTTCTCTATAAAAATACAACCCTATGTGTTATTGTTGGAAACGAACTTTGCACACAGTTAATCCATTAACTGATTATTATCTCCCAGAGTATGTGTGTGGGCCAAGCTGGAGACCATCCAAGCTCCCATCTTTTGGTCCCCTCCCAATTTAAGTGCTTGAGAACAATAAAAAGTGATATATTGTCTCAATTAATGTTCTTTGCAGCTTTGTTTTCAATTAATTTTATTCTGGTTTTGTCTGCTGGGAACTGCTAGAGAAAAGAGGGTTGGCTGCTAGGACGGTGAAACTAGTGTACTGATTGCTACACGACTTGCAATCTTTTCTGGAATTTAGATAAAATGGAATCATTTGTTAAGGACAGAAATTGGGTTGAGCCATGGTACTCAACAGAACGATAAACTGGCCATATTTGAGTCTCCAAATTTGTTTCTGATGATTAGAAATTCTGTTTAAAATATATACACATTTCGCTTGTGAAAAATTTCCAAACGTGGCCCAATGGAGCGATTCCTTCCTGAGTCTGTAGAGAAATGAACAATATTTCAGGAGCTTTAAAGAGGTACTCATCTCAATGGAGTATTAATTCTGAAGCCAAATTAAGATCATTTAAAAGTTTACCCTGCTAACAGCTTGGCTTCAGATAACTTTAGCAGAGATATTTTCTACTTTGAGATTAGATGATGGTACTACTCATTATTATTTCCCAATCTGGACCTTGTTTAAGGAAGTGCAGATGTCTCTCTCTGGGCTCTTCAATACCTAAAAGTTCTCTGTGTGCAAAACTTTTGTTCACCAAAAACAAGATAAAATGCTGGAAACTCAATGATAATTTTTCCTTAAATATTTTTTCCAGTAGCATGTTGGTGGAAAACCCAGATTTTTTTTATTCTGAATTGAAGGGTAGAGGAAATAGTCTGACCACTGATCATAGTGGAAATTTGATGAGAAAACTTGTTGTGATGTAGGGGGATAGAAAACAGCTGAAAGAAGAAAATACAGCCATATTCTCACTTCTTTGAAGCATTGGGAATGCTGTACTGCCAAATTACATTCAAAAATGTGATCACACATACAAAAAACTGCTGTATATGGACATTGCAAATGCTCAAAAAGATATGATCAGAATCCAAGATAATCTTGATAAATTGGAAAACAGGGCTCAAAAAAATAAAGACAAAATTCAATACAGACAAATGCAAAGGAGAGAAATAAAAGATAAATCAAAATACAAACTGGGAAATGATCGACTGGCCAGCAGTATTTCTGAAAAGAATCTGGGTTTTTAAATACTTGACAAACTTAATATGAGTAAGCAATGCAATGCAGCAGCTAAAAAGGTGAATGCTACTTTGAGTTGCATTAACAGAATTGTCTCTAAGACAAAGGAACGGATTGTTTCTCTCTTCTTGTCCCTGGTCAAGCCTCATCTAGAGTACTGTGTCCAGGGTTGGGCATCTTGCTTTCAGAATAGACAGATACTGACAAGCTGGAGAGGGTAGACAGGACAAGAGAGATACTCGCGTTCAGATTCAGATACTGACAAACTGGAGAGGGTTCC
The DNA here is from genome assembly GCA_003113815.1 of Sphenodon punctatus. Classification (NCBI taxonomy): domain Eukaryota; kingdom Metazoa; phylum Chordata; class Lepidosauria; order Sphenodontia; family Sphenodontidae; genus Sphenodon; species Sphenodon punctatus. The sequence continues at coordinate 3,549,631 of QEPC01004073.1, read as the reverse complement.
GTGATAAGGGAGATGGAACAGGAGAAACTGGAAGAACTGGGAATGTTTCAGCTAGAAAAAAGACAACTAAGGGGAAACATGGTACAATTTTCAAATATACAGCTGCTAGAAGCAAAATAGCGTTCAGTTCTTCTCTACAGCAAATGGGGTAATAGGCTTAAATTACAGGACAAAATAATTAGACTGAACACTTGAAAGAACTTTCTAACTACCAAAACAGTTAGGTAGCAGGCTAATTTACCAAGAGGAATTGTGGAGACCCCATCCCTGGAGGCCATAAATGAAGGTCAGACAGACATCTTAGGGACACTGTTGGTACAGGGAATTCCGTTTAATAGCAGGGGCTGGACTATATAACCTTGGGGTTCCTTCCAGCCTCTTGATTCTATGAACAGTTCTCACAGTATGGCAATGACAACAGCAGGCAAGGTAGAGCAGTTATGGGCCTGATGTTTCCCTAAGGAAGTGTTTTGTCTTTGGGAATCTTTTCTGGGTTGGCAAATTAGTTATTTCATCAGACAGGAAATCTACATTGTGAAAGTACTGTATGCTTCGTTAAAATCCATTATGCATTGAAAGTGAGGCAGAGATAATACGCATTGTGATGTCAAATGGGGGGGGGGTCAAGGTTTAATTAAGACTTCTCTTTTTTTAGAAAAAAAGCAGCAGCAGCAGCTAAATGTTCCCTAGGAATACTAAGAAATGATTTTCAGACACTATTTTTGAGACCTATACTCATACAATTGTGCATGCACAATCACAGTAATTGCATGTGGAAATGACCAGTTAGAAATTTAACTGGTCATTTGAGAATAAAATTACTGCAGCTGCATGTGCAATCAAAGTAATTACACAAATTATTTGCATGCTTATTTGCTGATGTGGCTAGAGTTTGGACCATCCTGTTTTCTCTAAGCAAAGGACATGCTCCTCAGGGAGTACTGCACCAACACCGTGTTCAAACTTCAGCCACTTTTGTTGCAGTACTGTTAAGAAATACAAGTTGGAATTTATTCCTCCTCTTTACAGTGGGGAAGTAGCAAGCCCTCCACTTCTCCCTAGTAACTTTAAAACAGTTGAAGTGAAAACAGATAGTTACTTTCGGAAATGGTTTTCAGTCTTAAATTTACAACGTGACTACTGCGTGGTCAGTCATATCCTCCGTACTCACTCCTTGCTCAGGATTCAATGGCTTTTGCATGAGAATGGACAAGCAAACAGGTCTTGGAATGTACTACTACTCCTTTGTAAAGCTTCACTGATTTCAGTTGGCCCCACAAAGACAATGGGATCTCTGTCTCTGTACAGGCAGGCCTTTGAAAGTGGTCCCAGCTGGGGCCTGTCACTTTCAAAGGCCACTCCCTCCCACCTCCCATACAGCGTCTCTCTCCTCCTGCACTTCATCAACCTCATCATCAACCAGGTACATCGTTGGCACTATGTAAATGCTAATAATAATAATAATAATAATAATAATAATTTTTAAAAAGCAGGATTTCTGTTGAGCATGATGAGAAACTGAAAAACCTATAGTCTCTGCGTAAATATTTTGGCTTTCCTAAATACTTCCTCTTTTTATGTCTGATGTACAGACAGTAGGGGTAGGAATTCTGGTTCTCCCAAGAACCGATATTGCCGGTATTTGGGTGTATCGGATTAATCCGATATTTACCTGTACCGGCATACCGGATCTTTAACATTGGGCGCTTTATCCGTTTTTTCACATTGCGGCCATTGAGATAAACAGCCGCAATGTAAAAAAACCGGTAAAATGCCCAACATTAAAGATCCGGTATCCAGTATTCTCCCCAGTGTCCCACCCCTAGACAGTCTAGGAAACTGGAACTAAAAAGTTTATTGTTCCTACAGTGGGCATTTTTTACACAAGAGATTTTCTATTTAACATCCAAACTCAATTGAGTCAAAAAACTATTAATCTCTTTCCAGCCCAAATGAGCTGATGCATTAAAGATTAATAAATTGGATAAGAAATGGGGTTTTTGTTTAGGTGATATGAAGCCATTTTAGAAGCATCTACTTTAGAGCAGGCTTGGAAAAACTCCTTGCTGCCTCCCGACTGGAGTGGGTGAGTGATGTGATGTCTGACTGAAAGCAGTCCTTTGAATGCTATAGTGATGACTGAGCTAAATGTTGTAAGCTATCGAGGACATGAAGATATGAACACAGACTCCTGGAATCATTTTTCTTTGTTGCAGAATATTTATTATTTATAACTGTCAGGCCAGATTTTGATCTTGGTTACAGTGGCTCAAATCCAAAGTAATTCCATCAAAGTAAATGGACTGACTCTGGATTGATGCTGGTGGCATGGATATTGTAACCTAGCCAAATACTCTGAACGTTGTGTGTAAAGCACCTTATTCTTCCTACTTTAAAAAAAAAAAAAAAATCTAGGAGAAATTTTCTCTATTTCTTATGTTTACCGTGTACCAAACATTTCCAACTAAAATATATAAAAATACAAGCCAATTGTTCTTCCCTTTACTACCCTCATTTCTGTGTATGAAGATTGACTCCAGCATAAGCCTTAATAGTATTAGAATATCAGCAACAACCCCTAAACCTGTATGCTGAAAGTTCAGGCCCTGACCTTTAAAAGGAAAGATAAATAGAGATCTATTTTCATTTAGAAAATTCAACAAATAGTCTGCATTGACTGAAACATATTACTGACCTTCTCCGCTGACTTTATTAAACAGCTAATTCCTATAAAAGATCAGGTTATCTAAGAATGCCAAAATGGCAATAAATATTAAGAAATCATAATTATGGACGCAAGTACCGGAGGACTATCCTATTTTGTCATTTTGCATGACATAGTTCAAACACTATGTAAAAGCACAGGTTTAATGAAGAAGGTCTCTCTCTTTTTATATTGAAGTCAATTTGCGTAACCTAAATCATTATTCTGAATATTTTGAGGCTAAATCTGAGCTGAATTTCAAGATGAATCCTTACATGCTTATATGCTTTAATGCACCCACAAGGAATTTTTAATCTAATAATGGTAATTGGTGGAATAACTGCTGTCTGATAGTTGCAAAGAAGGCACATTTGTTAGGTTCCCATAAAGCCTCTATTATTACAACATCCTTCATTAGAAATAATCAAAGACAATCAACATCCCTATTCCACTCATATTTATAATAAACTACTTGGGGGTATACTTAAGTGCTCTGCTTCATTTGTTGTTCCATATGCATATTCTCAGAGTAATCAAATGAAAATGGAGATGCACTGAGACATGCGACTTTCCACAGTGGATGTTAGCAAATAAAACAGCTAGAAAGAGGATCCCATTATCTATGAAGGCATCTTATACAAAGCCTGGATTTATTAAACATGTCCCAGTATTAGCATCAGCCTTTTGACAGTTTGGTCTATAGGCTGATTTTACTCAGCAATCCTTCTGAACGAATTAGGCTATTGGAAGTATAATTGAAAACCACTGGTATATATTTTAGACACAACTACTAAAATGCAACCATATATTTTTTTTTTCCCAAGAAAAAATGAATTAAATATATTAAGTAAAGATGCTGATTGCTTTTTTATATATATAAACCACTGACATAGGATTCACTAGTAAATGAGTCATCTGTCATTTTAGATAAGGAATAGGCAGGACTGTAAAAATCCACTCATTTAATTGCCTTAGGCAAGTTTTTGAGCTGGCGAGTGAATTTTCACAGCCTAACCCTCTCTTTCCCACTTTTACTCTGCACCTGGCAAGCAACTTTTTTTTATGTCTGGCCATGGCTCTAGGTATGGAGTACTTCCTAACAGAGAAGGCCTTGTAGACCACTTTGCCTTCACAATCATGCAAACTATCTTTCCTTCCATGGGGCATCAATGAGGCTGCTCCGGATAAGTGGTTTTGTGAATTATGGCCCATATGACGTAACTATAATTGTTTATATCACTGGGTTAAGAAACAACAGCACATGTAGTTTTAAGCTGTCTCCCCCATGCTTTCTTTGGGTGGAATACAAGAGGGCAGTTTTTATTTAGTTCAACTTATACCCTGCCCTTCCCAAAAGGCTCAGAACGACTTACATTAGTAAAAACATAATACAATTAAATAAAGTTAAAATACATTACAAAAAACCCTACCCTCATCCCAGAACCACCCAATCCAACCCCAACCTCCCATCCAATCCCTATCCCCGCCTCTATCCAAACACCTTTATAAACAAAAGTCTTATACCACCTCCTGAAGACGCAGGCTCAAATGGACCTGCGGGGGAAGGGAGTGCTCCACCAAAGGGGGCACCAACTGAAAAAGCCCCCTGCGAACCCTTGTTGTATGAACCAGACTAACAGATGGTACTCACAGGAAAGCACTCCTGGCCGATCGCTGGGGCTGTAATGGAGCATGGAAGGAGAAGCATTCCTTCAGATATGTGGGGCCCAGACCATTTAGGGCTTAAAAGGTCAAAACCAACATCTTGAATTGTGCCCAGAAAGCTAGGCAGCCAGTGTGGACTTCGGAGCACCGGTGTAATGTGCTCCTGGCGACTTGTCCCCAAAAGGAGATGAGTCGCTGCATTCTGCACCAGCTGCAGCATTGGGTGTTTTCAGACGTTACGAGATCACGGTGAACCACACTGAACCACGCTCAACCCCCCCCGCAGGGCCAAAGGGCCCGGAACGTCTGAACGGCGTGCGCCAGATGTTCATCACGCTCAATACCCACATGGGGTCAGTTTGAACCACGCTTCCCGGGCTAGCCGGGGGAAGGTCTCGGGAAGCGTGGTCAAACCAACCCCCACAGGGAACCAAGCAAAAGTAACGTCTGGACGCCAATCCCCCAGCGGAACCAAAAAAATGGAGCCCCGGCCGGGGACGAGGCACGCAGCGTCGCTGCCAGGCAACCAGCACCAACACAAACACCGGAGGGAGATTTAAAGCGAGAGCAGCAGCAAGCAAGCGTGGCGGGATGGAGCGAGGAGGGAAGCGGAAGAGACCGGAGGCACGAACAGCGACAGCGGCGGCACAGGAGGCGGAGGACGTGCAGCCAGGCCCAGCGATGCAGGCGGAGGGGGCACAGGTGCAGGAAGGGGGCACACGGGAGCACCCGACCAGGGAGGCGCCCCGGGAACACCAACCACAGCTGCAGCCGGGTCGCGCCGCCCCGGGGACAGCGGCCGGAACAGGCCCACAGGAGGCACCCAGGAAACGGGTAAGGGCACCCACTGGGAGGGGAACAGGGGGCACAGGGGAACCCCCTGTGGAGGGGGCCGGGGGGACCCCGGGCGGAAGGCAGGGGGGCAGGGGGACCCCGGGCGGAGGGCAGGGGGGCAGGGGGCCCCCGAGAGGGCCCACACCCTCACCCAGCAACCAACCACCCCCCTTCCCCCCCCCAGACACGAAAGTCGGCCCGGGCGGACGAGCCCCAGGAGGAGCCCGGCCCCCGGCCCCCGGAGGCGCACCCCCAGGAGGAGGTGGAGGAGGAGCAGAGGCAGGTGCAGCAGGAGCTGCACCGGGAGGAGGAACAGCAGGGGCCCAGCCGGAGGAAGGCCTATCACAGAGGGGGACAGTGGGGCCTCCAGGAGACCCGGGACTTCATACGGATCTGGGGGACCCTCGAGTACCAGGTGGAGCTCGCAATAAACCAGCGCAACGAGCATGTCTACCGGGACATCGTGCGCGACATGGAGGCGGCGGGGCACGAGCGCACTGTCAACCAGTGTCGCTCAAAGGCCAAGGAGCTCAAGAGGGGGTACAAGGCCCTCAAGGACAATAACAGCCGCTCCGGCCACGGGGCCCGCACCGCCCCCTACTACGATGCCCTGGACCGCATCCTTCACATGAAGGGCTCCATAGTTGCCCCACGCCTGGTGGGCAGCGCTGTGGTCCAGGGCAGGGAGCGGGCCGAGGTACCCCCTCCCCTCGCCGCCCGCCCGGTAGACACGAGCTCAGGGGACCCCCACCCCCAGGAGGACCACCCGGGACCCGCAGAAGCCCCAAGGCCCCCCCCCAGCAGCAGCCCGGAGACATCCCAACGCCGGGCCGGCCAGGCGGAGTCGGAGGTCGGCACCTTCACCACCCTCAGCCAGTGGTCCCAGGGGGAGCACTCCCAGGGTGAGGCGCCGGCCTCCGAAGGCTCGGAGACGGACATAGAGGGTAAGCGGGCCCCCAGGGCAGGGGGGGGCACGACCAGGGGGCCGGTGGCAGGGGCGGGGGTGGGGGCCCTGCTGCAGGGGCCACAACCAGCCCCCTTCACCCGCTCCCCCCTCTCCCGCCCGCAGGACATGGGGAGCCCCAGGACCGGGCCAGCGAGACGGTGCAGGCCCCCGCGGAGGGCACAGGAGAGCAGGTGCCGGACCCAGGTAAGGCGGGAGGGCTGGGATTGCGGGAGGGCCCCCCGGGCGCCAGCCCAGGGGGGCCTCTGGCCTCAGTGGGGGAGGGGGGGCAGGGGGCCCCGGGACCCGACCCCGCTAGGGGACAGGGCCCTGCACTGACCCACCCGCCCATTTCCACAGGGCAGCCCCCGCGCGCGGCGCCTCCGCCGGCCGCGGCCCCAGCCCAGCGGATGCGGGAGTACCGGGCGCGGGTCCGCAGGCGCAGGGAGGAGCAAGCGGAGGACATCGTCCGCAGGGCGGAGGAACAGGGGGAGCGCATGATCGCCTCCGTGGACCGCATGGAGGCGGCCATAGAGCGGTCCATGGAGAAGGCCCTGGAGACAGACCGCCGGCTGGAGGCGGAGGTGCGCCTGGAGCGGAGGCGGGAGCGCCGGGAGCACCAGCGGCAGCAGGGGCTGCTCAGGGGCCTCCGGCAGGACATACAGGGCATGGTGCGGGAGCACAGTGCCAAGATGGACAGGTCCCACGACATTGGGACCTCCCTGCTCCTGCATGCGGGCACCATGTGTGCCTACGTGATGGCCGGCGCACCTCCGGGTGCCCTGCCCGCCCAGGTCCCCATGCCGGGCCCCTCGGCGCCCCCGGGCCCAGCCCTGCCGCCCCTGGCGCCCCCCCGGCCCCAGGGCCCTCGCATGCGCCTCCCAGTGCCCCCGGGCCTCCGGAGGGTCCAGCCCCCCCGGGGCGCGACCGGGGCACCGGGCACAGCTGCCCATCCGCCGCCCGGCCCCCTGCCGGGGCCGGGACCGGCCCAGGACACGGCAGGGGACACGGACAGTGGGGGGGAGGGGAGCTCCCAGAGCTCGGTGGGCCCAAGCGGCCGCACGAGGGGTCGGCCCAGGAAACGCGGGGGGATGGTGGGAAGGGGGGGGAGGGGGAGGGCCACATGAGGGCGGGTGGTGGACGGGGTCACGGGGACGGGGGTGGGGAGGGGGCACAGGGTGATTGTGTGCACTGTGTGGGCAATAAAGTGTTGTAAAGAGACAGTTGTCCCCGGCCCGTTTGTGGGGGGGACAGGGCTGTGGGACCGCGTGTACAGGGGCATGGGCACGGAACGGGGGGTGGGGCCCCCAGGGGCGGGAAGGCCCTCACAGCGGGCCCCCCCGGGCGATGTGGGTTGCAAGGGCGTTCCGGATCCTTTTGGCATACCGGTACTCCCGGGGGTTCCCTGCGTTCACGTACAGGGGAACAGGACCGGGGGGCCGGTGGGGCTCGGGGTACTCCAGGGCCGCCCCCTCGGTCTCGCACACATTGTGCAGAACGCAGCAGGCACCGATCACCAGGGCGGAGGTGGGGACGGTGAAGTCCAGGCGGCCAGCTAGACTCCTCCAGCGCTGCTTCAGGGCCCCGAAGGCACGCTCCACCACGGTCCGGCTCGCACACAGGCGGGTATTGTATACCTGCTCCGCAGGGGTGCTCGGGACAGGGTAGACCTTCATCAGCCAGCGGGTCAGGGGGTAGGCGGGGTCCCCCAGGATGCAGGGGGGCATGGGAACACCCTCGATCCACCTCATGCCCATGTCCGCGAAGTCCCCCCGGTACATGCGGGCATAGAAGGGGGAGATGGTCATGATCCTGGCGTCGTGACTCCGGCCGGAGTTGCCCGTGTAGATGTCTATGAAGCGGGCCCGGTGGTCCACCACCCCCTGCAGGTGCAGGGAGTAGTATCCGTGCCGGTTCACATACTCCAGGGCCTCCCCCGCGGCCGGGCGCAGGATCTCGATGTGTGTGCCGTCCACGGCTCCGATGCAGTTCGGGAAGCCCCCGGCCGCGAAGCCAGCCATCACAGCGCCCTGGTCCAGGAGCTGGATGGTCCTGTCGAGGAGCACGCCCTCCACAGCCTCGCACACATCCCGCACGATGCAGGCGACCGTGCTGAGCCCCACCCCGAAGTGCTGGGACACGGAGCGGCAGGAGTCGGGCGTTGCGAGGGCCCAGACCCCTATGGCCACCCGCTGGACCATGGGGATGGGCTCCCGCATGGAGGTGTGCTGCCGCTCCAGCCAGGGCGTGAGGAGCTCCGCTAGGCGCAGCAGGGTGGCCTTGCCCATCCGGAAGTGGGACCCCCACTCGGCCTCCCCCCAGTGGGCCTGGGCCCGCTCCCACCAGGCCTGGGGCCGCTCCGTGACCCATAGGCTCCGCGCTATGGGCATAGCCAGCAGCGCTGCCCGGCGGAGGGTCTGCGTTGCCCAGCGGAACCGCCTCGCGGCCCCTCGGAGCGCAGCGGGCCGGGTGAGGCTCCGGCAGGCGGCCAGCCACGCCCCCCAGGCCCGGCGCCGAGCCCTGAGCCGGCCACGGACTCTCCTGCGGGCCTGCTGGCCCCGGAGGCGCACGCCAGCCCGCAGGGCCAGGACATAGCGCAGGCGGACGGCCAGGTGCACCCTCTCGGTCAGGAGGCACAGCTGCTCAGTGTGGTCACGGTGCCACTCAGCCGCGAGCGCGAGGAACATCCAGTTCCCACCTGCCCTATCGCGCTCCATGGTGCTGGGGCCCCGGTGGGGGCTGGGAGCGCTTATGCCGGCCCGGTGCTGGTGGCCCCGCCCGGGGGTCGGCCTCGCGGCCCTGCGCGCGCCCTGTGCCGGTGCATTCCGGCTGCTCCCGCCCCCAGCACCCCGGGCCCCCTCCCCTCGCTGTTTGTAGCGGGATGGCCTTGAAGGTGCGATTAGGCAGACAGAGAGCTCGCTGTTGTTCTCTGCAGCTGTGCCGGGCCCGCACCCCACGCCTCGCTCTGTTGTGCTACAATGTTGCGGTGCGGGCCCGTGTTCCCTGTCCCGGGGGCCGGGCCGAGCCTCTCCCGGCCCTGGGCAGTCTGTGTGCCCTCCGGGCTCCGTGTCCCATTCCCTGTTGTGCTGGACCATGGCTGGCTGCCCATCCATGGGGCTCCCGCTGTCCGGCCCCCAAGGGGCCCCCCATATCTGGGCCTTCCGCGAGACCATGTCTCTGTGCGACCTGTGGCACACCCCTGCCGTGCAGCTGCTCCTGGCCGGGCCGGGGAGCCGTGCAGGTGCCTACGAGAGCCTGAGCTCCGGGCTCCGTTACTTTGGCCATGTGGTGAGCGCCCGTGATTGCCGGCTGCATGCGGAGGCCCTGGGGCTGGCTCGTTTCCCCGAGGGGCGCATCCCGGAGGTGCTGTGCGCCCATGTGCCCTGGAGCGCCTCTGAGACCGTGTCAGCGCTGGTGGTGTGTGGTCTGGGCGCCTACTCGGAGTGCCTGGCCGAGGGTGGCCCTGCCTTGGCCGTGAGCTACTTCTCCTGTGTTCACGGGGCCCGTGGGTACCAGCGCACCCGTGGGGCGGCGTTCCAGCGGCTTCTGGAGCTGGGGCATCTTCCGTGGCCCCCTTCTGCTGCCTGCTGTGTGCCGGAGCCCTCCGCGGTGGAGATGTCATCCCTGTTGGCGGTGTGGGCGCGTGTGGATGTGCAGCTGGCCCTCACCATGCCCGATCCCTTCGAGGCCTACTACCTGATCGCCCACTACATGTCCTTGCAGGGGTACCGCCGGGGCATGCTGCACTGGCCCCACCTGGTCCACCGGGCGGGCCACCCGGGCCCTCGGGCCAGCGGGGCCCCCGGCAGCGGCCCGTGAGCCCCGCGTCGCTGGCCTGCCCCCCCCGGCGTGGTGCCCCCGTGTGGGCTCCCGCCCCGGCCCGGGGGGGGGGCCTGGTCCCCGCTGGCCGCTCCCGACCTGCGGACCCCACCTCGGTGAGCTCCCGCCCGCCTCGCTGCTTGCTGCTGCCCCTGGCCGTGGTCCTGGGCCCCCTCCATCCCCGTGACTCCGTGGGTGCTGCCTGAGCGTCGCTGGTGCTGCGGAGGAGCACCGCTGGACCCGGCTGCCCTGCCTGTGCCAGCCTTTGACTGTGGGGCCCCCTTCCTCCTCCTCCTGGCGCCCCTCCGCCGGCCTCGCTGTGCTTTGGGGGCCCCCAACGTGCCTTGCTCCGGGGGTCCCCCCCCCCCCTCCGAGACTGCCTCTGTTCCTGTGGGGGCACCTCCTTGGACTGGACTGGACTGGGGTGGTGTGGGGGTTGCTGCTGTCCGTGCCTTGCCCCGTGGTGGTGCCCCCCCCCTCCCTGCCGGTGTTCCGGGTGGGGCGTTCCGGGCGCCCCTTCCCCCCTTCCCGGCCTTTCCCTGGTGTGAGTGTGTGTGCCCGGGCGTGTGGCCGTGCATTGTGCCCTGCTGCGGGACCGCTGTGTGAGCCGGCTGTCAGCCTGTTCTCGCTCTTCCCCCCTCCCTTCCCGTTTCCCTTGTGTGGGCGTTCCCTTGAGTGCCTTGTGGCTTCGTTTGCCCTCAGTCGGCCATGTCTGTGTCCCGCCCCTGCCCGGTGCCTTGTGGGGGTTTAGCGCCCGCCGGGGGTTCGGCTGCACGTCTGTTGTGCTGCCACGGGCCGTGATGGTGCGGCCCGGTTCCGGGCCGTGGTGCCGTTCCCGGCACGTCTGTTTGGGTCGTTTTCCAACCCCCGGGCGTGGTTGCGCTGTTCGCCCCCCCTGGTGGTTCGCTGTGGTGAACCGGCCGCCCATAACGTCTGAAAGTACCCTTTGTTAGTACCGTAGTCTACCAGAACACACGTGCAGACCTCAAATTCAGAATAGTCAATTCTGAGCATTTTATTAATATATGTATACACACACGTACACACAGAGTTTTCTTTTTCTCAAGATGCTCAAAACCAAAATTTATTTATGGTCTGTCTTCTTTTGCAGCTCCCTCACTATTTTACAACTAATTAAGATTTGAATAATTTGTAGGTAACAACTTGGCCACAGTATTATTGTTGTATAAACTATGAGATATTTTAACTCTCAACTGGGAAAACTATAAGTATTATGTTTCAGTGATATTTTCATAGGCTTCCTCTTTATTCATTCCATTAGATATGAAAAATTGGTAAAATCAGTCAAGTGACTGAAGGCATATTTATAAGCACACTGATTCCTTACTCATCCAATAAGTTTTTTCTACACAAGTTGTCTTAAGCTGATGGCCTTAAGTATTTTTGAAGAAGCATCAACAACAGAATCAAACTGTCAACTCAGCCTTATGTCATCCAAGTTTGTAGAGCTTAAAATTCAGTAACCAGAAACAAGCAATCTGGTAGTTCATGTGAAGTTCACAGAAGAAAAAGCAAACCCATGGCCTCCTTCGATATTATATTTCATTTCATGTAACCTTTCATTATTTAATTACAATGATTAATACTAAAGAAATAACCACTTATGCTAAATGAAGGTTACTTACTTGTAACTTAGTTCTTTGAGGGGGCTCCATGAATTCTCACACATGGGATCACTTCCTGGTTCCCATGCGTCCTCAGGAAGAGCTTCTCTCTTTCTCTAAAGTCCTTTATTAGCTCTGAAGAACAGAAGTTTATGGAAGCTGAGGGCCCACATCTCCTCCCCCCACGCCCATAAAATCTCACAAGATACAGGGGTATAATGTGTGCAGGTGGAGCCTTCTTGCCTCAGTTCTTTCCAACCCCAGCCAGAAGACTGAATGATCTTTATAGTCTCCGAGTGAGAATCCACGGAGCACTCTCAAAAAATTAAGTTACTGGTAAGTAACTTTCATTTCTTCTTTGAGTGGCTCTGTGATTCTCACACATGGGAGAATCCCAGCAGTCCCAACAGCGATGGACATTAGAGATGGGAGCAGGTATTCATTTAACTGAAAAAACTAAAGCATGGCCCTTCCAAAGGCTACATCCCTTCTAGCTGAATCTCTTCTAGCGCATAATGTTTTTGGGAAGTGTCTGATGCAGCCCAAGTGGCTGCCCTACAAATGTCTTGAATTACGATGTGTCTAAGGTTTGCCATTGTGGTAGCTACTGCTCCGGTACAGTGTGCTCTTAACCACTGAGGTATCTCTTTCTCTGCCAAGGGATAGCAGAGGGTGATAAACTGGAAAATCCACTTAGATAAGCATTGGCGAGGACACCAGGATTACCATTACTCTTCCTCCATATGAAACTAACAGTGCATCTTGCTTTTTAGAAGGGTTTTGAACTGTCCAAATAAAATGCTAATGCTCTTCAGACATCTGGAACGTGTAACTCTCTCTCTGCTCTGTCATTTTGTGGTCTAGGAAGTAAAATAGAGGAAGTGATATGACCTGATTCATGTGAAAAGGGATCATTTTCTTAGGTTTAAAGGCAAGGTCTATTATTTATTTATAACCTGCCCCCTCCTGGCCCAATGGTTGCTTGGGGCAGCAAGCAATAATAAAAGCATAATATAAAAATCTAAAATACAATATATAAAAATCAACTATAAAAACCTGAAAGATAGATTAGGCCTACATAAATACCACCACCGTCCCTAAAACCCACTATCCATCGCCCTCACTGAATGCCTGGCGAAACAGTCAGGTTTTTTTACATTGTCTATGGAAGGAGGGGAGATCCACAGAGAGGTGAATCTCTGCCAGGAGAGAGTTCCACAGCCTTGTTGCAGTCACCAAGAATGCTCTCAGGATACCAGGGAGATCTCCAAGAGGGTGCTCCTGGCAAACCGCAGGGGTTGATCCAGGATACGAGGGATGAGGTGGTCATGGAGGTAAGCGGGGCCCAGGCTGTATAAGCCTTTAAAGGTAATAAACACCTTGAACTGGGCCCAGAAGACTATAGCCAGCCAGTGCAGAAAACAGAACACTGGTGTTATGTGCTCACAGTGGCCCTTCCCCACCAGGAGGCGGGCTGCCGCATTCTGCACCAGCAGCAGTCTCTGAGTTGTCACTAGGGTTAGCCCCATGTAGAGTGCATTGCAGTAGTCCAATCTTGAGGTGATGAACGCATAGATGACTGCAGCAAGATCAGAGCCTGAAATGTAAGGCTGAAGACGATGAGCCAGATATAATTTACAAAACACACTCCTCACCTGGGCACCCAGGCAGAGCTGCGAGTTGAAGAGTACGCCCAGACTCTGAACCTGAGACACCAAGTTGGGATGCACCCCATTATTGATAGGTGCCTCCACCCCCTTACCCCTTATGAGAGTTTGTAAGCTAATCTCTTTACTATCTTACTATTATGAGATCTACATAAGAACATAAGTAGTGCCATACTGAGTCAGACCAATGGTCCATCAAGCCCAGCACCATGTCCTCCGACAGTGGCCAATCTCAATCACATGGGAGAAGAACCAACAATCACAATGGGCAATCCATTCCTTGTTGTTCACTCCCAGGTCCCAACAGTAAGAAGTTCATCCCGTAAGTTACTTGGTTAATAGCCATTCATGGACCTACTCTCTAAAAATGTATTCAGTCCTTCTAAAAACCCAGCTATACTACTGTCCCTGACAATGTCCTCTGGAAACAAATTCCATATGTTATCATCCTGTCTCATCTACCTTTTCCTTGTTAAAAATGAAATAAGGAGGGGAAGCTCATTTACTCTTCTAGCTGAGGTAATGGCTACTCCTTTACCACTCCTTTAAATGGGGATACCACCTTTAAATTCAAAGGGTTGTCGTGGCCAATGGTTCAAACAGTGGACCCATAAGTTTTGCTAAGACTAGAGATAGGTCCCATTGTGGAACAGGAGGCACTGACAGTAGGTATACACTGGTTAGGCCCTTCCAGAATGAGCGAACTAGGGGTTATTTCAGACGTTATGGCAGGCCCCATTCACCATGGGCCGTGGGGTGGTTCGGACTATGGCCCGGGGTGAAGGGGCGTGCCAACAGATGTGCGCCCCTTCACCCTGGGGATTGGCGAACCATGGCCCGTGGTGAATGGGGCCCGCCGTAACGTCTGGTGGTGTACCACGGATCGCGGTGGGGGGCGGGGCCGCATGGCACAGCATGCTGCTGCACGGCCCCGCCCCCTGCGTTCTACAATGGCTCTCCCCCCGCCGGATGAGCAGCGAGAGCGGCCAATCCAGCCGCACTCGCCACCGCGATCAGGTGGGAACGGATTCCACCACCGGCAGGGGTGAGTGAACAGATGTTACGATTCACTCACCCCTGCCGTGGTGGCCATTCATCACACTTCTGGACCCGCTCGCGTCCTCGGGTCCAGAAGTGTGGTGAATGCAAACACGGCCTGCGTTTGACTGTGGTGAACATCTGGCGGCGAGCCAACAGACGTGCACCACAGTCAAACGCGGGCCACGTTTGAGCATGGTTCAGGCGTGGTGAATCTTGGATTTGTCACGTCTGAAATCACCCTCCATCACGGGAGAAAAGAGGTCTTTCATTGAATGTATGACACGTTAGCTGATAAGGCAGCCTGGTGAACTTTGACTGATGAGAGTGACAGACCTTCACCCTTTAGGTGCAAAACATAAGAAATTATATGTGGCGGAGGAAGCGTTTGTAAGCTAATCCTCTTACTATCACACCAAGATGTAAACCTCTTCCATTTGGCTGCATAAGTTTTCTGAGTGGGCTGCTTTCTAGCATTCAGAATGACTGTCTCCACAAAGTTCTGGTTGTTACAGCAGCCCTTTTAGCACATGTTGAATAGTGACCACCCCCAGATCTCTGTTAACAGTGTCCAGTACTGTGAGGTACTGTGAGGTCCACATAAAGTGTACCTGTGGGCCATAATTTTATTTATTTATTTATTAACAAGATTTGTATCCCACTCTTCCTGCCACAGGTGGCCCAGAGTGGCTAACAACAGTATATAAAAATATAAAACAGTTTTGGACAGTATAAAACATAATCAGTCATAAAAGCAAAAACACTCCCTCCCCACCCAACCCTACCCCCTCTCCCTCGCCAAACGCCTGACGGAATAGCCAGGTTTTGCAGTTCTTACGGAAGGCCGGAAGGTCTGGGTCCAGACGTGCCCTCAACAGGAGGGAATTCCAGAGGTGCAGCGCAGCCACCGAGAACACCTCATTCTGTGTGGCCCCCAGGAAACCTGGGGGACCTTCAGCAAGGCACCCCTGGATGACCACAGGGACCAGCAGGGACCAGGCCGTGTAAGGCTTTATAGGTCAAAACCAACACTTTGAATCAGGCCCGGAAGACTACTGACAGCCAGTGCAGAGATCAGAGCACTGCCAGCAGGAGCCGGGCCGCCGCATTCTGCACCAGCTGCAGCTTCCGAGCCGTCACCATAGGTAGCCCCATGTAGAGCACATTGCAGTAGTCTAACCGAGAGGTAATAAAAGCATGGATGATGGTGGCCAGGTCTGGAGCCGAAACTAGCAGTCAAAGCTGCCACACCAGATGTAACTGGCGGAAGGCACTCATCGCCACAGCCTCCACCTGGAGATCCAGGAGGAGCTGCGCGTCGAGGAGCGCCCCCAGGTTCTGCACCTGGGATGTCAGCGGAGGCCAGGCTCCATCAATCGATGGAGCTGTCAACTCCACCGACCTACCCACTAACATCACCTCTGTCTTGTCAGGATTCAGTCGCAGTCGGTTAGCCCTCATCCAGTCGCCCACAGCTGCCAAACACTGGGTAAGCACTGAGACAGCCAGGCCTGGGTCGATCAAAATGAGAGATACAGTTGGGTATCATCTGCATACTGATGACACCTCACCCCGAACTCTCTGATCACCTCACCGAGCAGCTGCATATACACGTTGAACAGGAGAGGGGACAGGACCGAACCCTGCGGGACCCACACAGGAGGTCTCAGTAAGATGAAAAATAATCACTGAGTACGAACCGCTGAGTTCTTCTGGTCAGGAATGAGTGGAACAATTCAAGAATGATCCCGCCCACCCCCACACTGTCCTGCAGGCGCGTCACCAACCTCTCATGGTCAACCAGTATTTCTCTCAACCAGTACTGCAATGAGTGCATATGAAGTCTCATGTTTGGCATTACCATTGTAGCTGATGCCACAAGGCCTAGCAATCTTGCAAAAAAGTTGACAGGTCACTGTAGGAGTCTCCCCACTTCCTGAATTATGTATTGAATCTTTCCACTGGAAAGGATGCCTGTCCCTTGATTACATTTAGAATCAAGCTTAGGAATGGTAAGCTGTGGACAGGCTGCAAATTTGAATTCTGTAGTAGATTTATCAAGAGGCTCAGTTCAGTCATTAGCTTAGCTGTACAATGGTGCTTACATGAGCACCTAGATATTCTGGCAAGTCTGCTGCCAACCGTCAGTCATCCAGATATGGGAATAATGTTATACCACTCCTGTGAAGTTCTGCCGCTATAGCTGCCATACATTTTGTGAAGACCTCAGCACTGTGGTGAGACCGAAGGGGAGGATGGTGTTCTGGAAGCATCTATACAAGAAAATAGAAAAAATGAATACTAATATGGAAATAAGTGTCCTTGAAATCAAGGGAAGCGAGCCAGGATTTTTTCTGTAACAAGGAAGTATAGAGGACAACGCGATCATGGCAAATTTAAACTTCCCAACAAATTTGTTCAGGTCTCAGAGGTCCAAGACTGGATGTAATCCCCCATCCCTCTTGGGTATGATGAAGTATCTTAAGTAGAAACCTCTCTGGTCCTCCGCCCTTTTCCACTGCTCCTCTGTGAATAAGTGAGGAGATTTCTTGAAGTAGAGATGCCTAAAGAGGGACAGGGAAGGGGAAAAGGAAATAGGTGGAAGACACTCAAATTGGATAGTATATCTGCACTGAATAATCTCTAAGATCTACTGGTCAGAAGTTATATTACTCCAGGCCTGATTGTATTGGCCCAGTCTGTCTTTAAACTATAGGTGTTCCAGCTTACTACACTTGACCTCATGTTGGCTAAACTCTCGACCAAGACTGTGACCCTGAAGGCTTATTGGATGGTTGCCTGAACTCAGTCTTAGGTTTAACAAACTTTGTCTGGGCCTACATGAAACTCTGCTGTTGCTGCTGTTGTTGTTGGGGTATGGTATAAAATGACTATAATAGGATGCCCTGCTTAGCAGGGCCGTATGCTGCCTTTGGCAGCTATATTCATTGGGAACTGTAAGGCTATGCTCGTAGAGGGTCTGAGAGCTCTCGGTGGCGAAGTTCAGGTATACTCAGCAGAGGTATAAGGGCCTTACTTATATACAGCTTATACTTGTATATAAGCTGTATATATACGCTGTATATAAGGGTCTTACTCAGTAGCCCAGAGGTGGCCGTAGGAGCAGACTGCAACTCCTGGAGTGCCTCAGAAATCTGAAGCTGTGCCCAGATGAGAACAACCCATGGATATAGTTGCTGCTCGAATCAGGTGTAAGCCACCCCTAGGTTTTATAGATTTTATTTACTTGTCTGGAGTTAGAACTGCGACTAAGGGTGTTTTTCACCTATGAGCTCTTATGGGACTACCTACACTACTGGTGGTGTAGACCTGGCCAGGAGGGGAAGCTGGAGGTCAGGGCCAAAAACCACACTGCTGGTGAGGCTTTGCAGAGACTTTATACACTCCAGGTTAGCACCCAGAACCCAGGTGCTATGTAGTTAGGTGGAGTGTTGCGTGCCAGGGGGTGGTGATTCAGCTAATTATACAAAGTAGCTCCCAGAACTAAGAGGCTCTGGAGGACCCCGTCACAATGAATTTTGTTGTCTGTAGAAATACAAGGATAATGAGTTAAAGCATCTTCTGGACCACCCCTTGTGACCTAGCTGATATGTTTCCTTTAGTTTTGCTAGTGTCTCATCTGTTCTTTCTGAAAATAGTCCCTCTCCATCAGGGAAGGTCTTCAATGTGGACCTTATTTTAAGGGGTCAAGGCTGTGGACCGCAGTCATGCATATCAATTTATTGCAACAGCTGAAGCTACACTACAGATTGTGCAGTCCTCTATGTGCATTGCTGTGGAGTTGTGCAACCTGCAATCCTTCTTTCTGTAATGCTGGCATTCTGCCTTGTCATTAGTCATGGTTGAGCATGTCCAGAGACAGAGCTGGTACCTGCACATTGTACACATGTTGTTTGCTGCCCTTAGGGTGAGTGTTGCAGATTAAAAAGCCTTTCTGCCCAGGACATCCAAGCATCTCCCCTCTCTATCAGCTGATGAAGTCTGTATCATTCCTGACATTGGGCAGCTTGTTGTTGACACAATTACAATGGAGTTTGGAAAGGGGTGGTGAAGAAACATGGATCCTCCCCTCTTGTGGAATAAAGAGTCCACCAATTTGTTTGTGGAGACAGAAGACGAAGGGTTCTCCCATACTGTTTTTGATTGTTCCATAAGCGCCTTGAACACTGGGAACATGACACGTCCCACTCACCACCTCCGAGTATGCCAAATACAGACCCTGGAGATGTTTTGTTCATGACTTTTGTAGGCACCTGGGGCATCACTGTTGTGAGCCATTAGAGCATTGCTTGAAATGCTTTTACATCTTCAGTTACCAATACAGCTGAAGGGTCTGATGATATTACATCACTACAAACAAGTCCTACGCGTCATAATTGTCAGGCAATGGTGATGAGATAGAAGAGGTGTCCGAGTCCAACTCCTGGGAAGGTAATGCTGAGGGAGGTTGGACTGGGTGCTCTTCCAGGTTTTGTTCCAGATGTTGACCCACTATGGCTTGAAGGAAAGCAGCTCCTGCGGCTTGTGGAGGCAATTACAGTTCAGGCTGCCTCTGTGGCTGCAGTGGAATAGCTGGTACCGAAGGCAAAGGTACCAAAGGTGGCAATATTGGTCCTGGCAGTACCGTCGATGCTGACGTGGAATCAGTGCCAGAAACATAGGTGCCTGCACTGACAAGTGCTGTGGTAAGATGGAGGGTCCCATAGCTGGGTTGGTTCCATGGGGACTGAGAACAGAGGCATACATTTTGATGGGACAGGTGCAGTGAGTACTGGTCGTGGTATTCTGTCCTTAATAATCCTTGGGGATCCTTCCCTTGTGTGGGATGTGGACCTGGGTTGATGAAATAAATAAATATAATTATTCCTGGAAGGGGAGCAGCCACGATGGCTTCCTGCCAGGTAAACACACCAACTGCACCTATAACGGGGTCTCTCTCTGCAAGCATACAGTTCATCTATCCCGTTACTGTCTCTCATGCCAGTAAGACTTTCTCTCTAAACAGACTCGCAGTAAGAACCATAGTAATATTCCTGTTGAAAAGGTTCCCGGTGCCATGGAGACTCCCAGTGCCATGGAAAGACTTGATCCCTGTGTTCTTAGAGCCCCATGCAGTAACTGTATGGTGCCAGGCAGTCTGCACATTCCTGGTGTTTCCTCCCAGTGCCGAGAGGATTTCATGGTGGGGGCTCTTTGCGGTACCGTGGATCCCCTTGGTGCAGGAAGGGTTCCAGATCCAGCTCTCTCTCTGCGGAGGGTGTTCTACCCATTGCAAGTTCCTCCCCTGATAAGTCTGTGAACATAGGAGTGGGGAGCTATCTTATTTTTGACCGTTTCTCCTTAGGGTAAGGCACCCTTTGCTCTGTAAAGTCCAGAGTGGGTTCAGAATAGATTCCGGCTGCTCAGGCTCTACAATTGTCTCTACAATCTCTACAGGTAGAACACCCCTCTCTTCAACTGCCTGATCAATAACAAGCACCAGAGGGGCATCCAATGGGCCCGCTTTTTCTACCATGAGGGTGGGTTATAAAACGCCCTGCATGAGCTTTACTTGCTTTGTTTTTAGCAGAGGGAGAAACGATAGTTTACTTTTGTGGGGCTTTAATGGGCCTTCATTATCTCCCTGTAGAGCCCGTTTTGCAAGCTGATTATGAAGTCTCATTCTTCTGTCCTTCAGAAGAGAACAGCGATTCATATTCCTTGCATCGCTTCTTCACATGTCCCTTTCTGAGGAACACTTGTCATGCTGATCAGATAATGGAATGACTGAAAAATAGGGGTGGGAAGTTCGGATTATCCGGTATCCGATACTGCCGGTATTTTGTTGTACCAGCAATATTGAATTAATCCGGATATTGGGGGTACCGGTTCCCCATGCCGGATTGTTTTACATTGCGGTCATTGAAATGAATGGCCGTAATGTAAAAAAAGAAGAAAAAACCCCCAACCACTTTTCCCTCCCCCGTCCAGGCTGCACGAGTGGAAGAGGGGACACCCCACACCCACTCTGCCCAGCCTGGATTTTTTTTTTTTTAATTTTTTCCCCGAAGTCCCTGGCTCTGGGCCGCCGCCGGCGACCTGGAGCCTGCCCCAGCAGGTAGGTACTAGGGTGATCCCTGGGGTGAGGGGTGGTTTAACACACCCCACCCCAGGGATCACCCTACCCCCCCACCCAAGGATCGCCTACCTTTGGCGCTCCGGGGTGTGTGTTAAACCACCCCCCATCCCAGGGATCACCCTAGTACCTACCTGCTGGTGCGGGCTCTGGGGAAAAAAAATTTAAAAAAAAAAAATCCAGGCTGGGCAGGGTGGGTGGGGGGTGTCTCCTCTTCCACCCACGCAGCCTGGGAGAGGGAGGGATTGTTTTTTCCCCCCATTGATTTCAATGGGGACACTGACAGTTCCCCAATGAAATCAATAGATCCGGCACCGGTAAACTGTTTTAATCCGGTAAACCGTTTTTTTGCAAACCGGTAACGGGTAAAACCTGTAGTCGTTTTTTTGTCCGATGTCCCATCCCTACTGAAGAACACTTTGTGCACTTCTTGAAGCCCACCTTTTTTCTGGCAGAGGCCGCCATGGTGCAACCCGACTACCTACTCTAAACTAATTAACTAACAAACTTAAATATAGGTTTAAGACAAGAAAGCTATAAGCTACATGTGTTTGTGAGGTGCCAGTAGCGGTTGGAAGGAACTGAGATGGGAAGGCTCCACCTGCACCCTTTATATCCATGGGCGATTTCAGAAGTGACGTGGTGAATGTCCACCACAGTCAACCTCAGTCAAACGCAAGGGATGGTGAAAGCGCCGTGCATGTCTGTTTGCTCGCATCCAGATGTTCACCACAGTCAAACGCGGTCCGGGGTGACGCTAACAACGCTTCGTGAGGTCGGAGCGGGAGGAGGTCCAGAAGTGTGTTGAATGGTCACCACGGCAGGGGTGAATGAAAAGTAACTTTTGAACGGAAACCCGCAGCCGTGGTGGAAGGAATTGACCCCAGCCGCGGTGCATTCTAGGGTTTGAACCACGGTCCATGTGTCCACTGCATGTCTGTTGTGTTCCCCCGGCCCATGTTCTCTCTGATTGCCCCGAGGCGGTGGTCATGATCCTGTCACTTCTGTTGGGGCCACACGTGTCACCACAGCCTGCGGTAAATCCGTTCACACCGGGGTGGGATTCACTGTGGTGAATTGGAATGCGTCACTTCTGAAATTACCCCATGTGTCTCGCAAGATTTTATGGGCAGGGAGGAACACCCATGCTAAGCTTCCAGGAGCTTCTGTTCCTGTAACGCAATAAACGACTGCAGAGAAAGAGACACACTCTGCCCAAGGGAGACAGGAAGTGATCCCATTTGTGAGAATCGCAGAGCCACTTGAAGAAGATCTTTAAAGAAAGAAAGAAATTACAGATCACATGGTATTACACTGGCAGGCAGCTTGTCACATTTGCAATGTGATTTTCTAGGCAGAATGCAGTATATATCCTGCCTTTAACCTCATAAATACATGCCAAAATTCCTTTTTTAGATTACTATAAATTAC
The DNA here is from genome assembly GCA_003113815.1 of Sphenodon punctatus. Lineage (NCBI taxonomy): Eukaryota > Metazoa > Chordata > Lepidosauria > Sphenodontia > Sphenodontidae > Sphenodon > Sphenodon punctatus. The sequence continues at coordinate 3,527,769 of QEPC01004073.1, read as the reverse complement.
ATTCAAGTTTCTTCCAGTCGAAAGATAGACAGCATTATTGCAGGAAACCTTATAAACATGAGCAGTTACTGTTGCAGCAATCCTCAGATTCTAGATTTGTATCTTGTATCTACAGAGAAATTATTATTATATTTAACCCTCCAGATGGTGGGTATATTTCGGTTTTGAATAATATTTAAAAATGCTCTTGTCACAGAAAGAAATTTTTCAGATGGGGAAAGTAATGCAAAGAGATGCTGTATCATTGGCAGTACACAAACCTCAATTGAAGCTGTCGCTACGTTATTATCTCACTCCGTTGAGGTTAAGTAAGATTGAAAAAAAATAATCAAATAAACTTTGGCGTCAGTGTGGTGGGGTTGCTGTTGGTGGGAATGCCCAAAGGTAGCTAACTTTTGGTGCAAGGTTTGGTTCTATATGAATGAGATTCTAGAGTGTTCAATACCGTTTCAAACTACTATAACTTTATTGGGCATTTTCCCAGACGGAGTCGGCAGAAACTTGCTTACTGGCCTGTCAACAATTATTGCTATCAGCCTTGTACACTATTGCTGTTTCTTGGAAACTGGAAGTTGGTCCTTCCTTTGAGACTTGGTTGACCAGGTTGTGGTACACAATTTCAATGGACCAGGTTGCTGCTGATTTACAGGATAAACTTGAATCTTTTTATGCTATATGGAATCCAGTTTGGGCTTTACTTATGAATGCAGGGAATTTAACCAATGTTCAATCATTATGTCTTTCAGATATATAATGCTTCTCTGTTTGTTTTTGTTTTCTGTTTCTCTTTTTTCTTTTTTACGTCTCTCTGATGTGTAGTGTCTTATATAATGTGCATATTTATTTTTTTGAAATAAAATAAATATATACTCTAAGGATTATGTGAATAGTCATTAAACTCATAAAGATGGAAGGAATCAAGAGCACCACCCCCTGCTTGATGCAGGATTTGTCATACCTAGGTCATCCCAGACAGATACTCATCTAGCCTCCTCTTAAAAACCTCCAGTGATGGAGATTTCATTAAAAAGGAACAACAGTAAAATGAAGTAGCAGTTAGTTCCTCTTAATTATAAAGGCATAATTAGTCTTGCACATGTGGCAAGTATTTGTCAATCCAAGGTCCGTGCACCAGACCAAACCTACCCTTGCGTTCATGCACAAAGCATGTACATACATGATGCCCCAGTCAAAGTCCGCCACCTCCTGACTATGCTGCCACCTTGCAGAGGGAAAGGCGCACTTTGTACGTGCGCATATGGGTAGGTTTGGCCTGCACACACAGACCTTGGAACAGGGCCATTATGATTACAGAGTAAATACAATATACATCATATCTCTATGCATACGTGTCTAGCTATGTGTAGATTTACTATGCACACATCATGTTTCTTTACCTTATTCCAAATCTGGATAACCTCAATCCCAAATTTTACACAAATTATACTACACTTAAATTCAAAATGCAAAATATTCAGTCTAGTCCACTGACAAGCATGAATTTTGGTATCAAAATTCTGCAGGACAACAAATGACAGTAATGCCACTTGAAAGATTAAAAGCACTTGCTTCATATGGTGAAGAGCTTGATGCATCATATTAGAAAGTCTTTATATTTTTAAGACGAACAACAGTTTTAGGGTTACCTTTTGTAAGTCAATATTTTTCTTCTCCCATTGTACTCTATTCAGCAGAACCCATAACAACTAATCCACCAGGCTATTTATGTGGAAATGAACCAAGTTCTATCCTATTGCCATTTTAAAAAGAATTTTTACAACCATTTCTAAAATAGCTTCCTGTAGCATATTTTGTTGGCATTACTTACACAATCCACAGGTCACTTCAGCACTTAGGTGATTTGGCCATCTGAAAACTCATGCCAACAAGTCCTTTATACATTTTATACCCTCAAGTCCAATATAGGCACAAAGATTTACAAACACATATATGTTCAAAGTACAAATTATTAGTACTTAGTATGAATTTAATTAGAAGTACATATCTTACCTTTCCTCAGCTGTATATTAAGCCTCTTCCCTATCTTTTTGGTGTTATAACCACTGCTTGCAGTGGAGGTAAGAGCTTTTTGTGGTGATGGGACCAGGCCGGATGGTGGCTTTCCTGAAGAATTCATACTGTGAGGTAGTTGCGGGTAAGAGTCTGTTTGATCTGCCTGGTTAGCCAGTCTGGATATTCTTTGTAACGTGTGATGTCCAGCATTGTTAATACTCTTGTTATCGATATATTGGGAATCAGGACTAAATGGGTTGGAGTAATAAGAGTTCTTCTCACTTTGGGATAATTGTTCATACTGTTCTTTATTTGCTGCAGGAACCACATGGAACCAAATGATGGGTGTACGCATAGCTTGGCGGAACAAATGCTGTGCTCTAGGTTTTAGAAAGAATGGAAAATTATAAATTAGCAAATTAAGACTGGCAGACCAGAAGATATTACAAGCTTAATTACTGATGTTAATTAAACAACATGAGCTGACAGGCATATTGCTGAAAGTGAAATATAAACCAAAATAAATGAATTTTCTTAAGTAGTATATTACAGGTGCCTTTTGCCAGGATAGATTTTCACTTGGTCAAGGACCTGTAGTGGAAAAAATAAAATAAAAATGCTTTCTTCCCTGTACAATGCAGTGGGAACCTTAACCATTTGTCATAGAAAACCAATAACACATTAACAATTTCTGTAGGAACAAAAATTGGAATATTAATGTGCACTATAGTTTAAATGACTAGGCTTTTTCCCACTTTACTCAAAATTATACCCTTGAGCTAGTTCAGGAATCACTACCCATCATTTAAAAAAGCTAATAATAAATTTACTGATTAATATATTTAATGTATCAAATGTATGTACATAAATCCTGTGAAGACTTATTGCAAAAATCATTTAACATTTTCCATATGTTTGTTTGAATTTAATGAGATGATTCATGTCCTTACAGGTAAGCAAATGCATAAACCTTTGCACGATTGAGGGCTTAGGATCTGGTCCAATGCCCAATGAATTCAGTGGAAATCTTTACAGGATCAGGTCTTTTGTACACGGGTTCTTCGGCAGGGAGATAGCTTGAAGTATCTAGTACAAAGGGAACCTTGACCCTATTTAGGGCTAATGGATATCAGCATTTATTTATTTTTTAATAGTAAAAGTATAACACATTAAGTGCTAGAAAAAAAATCATACCTCCACATTTACTTTTCTGTAACAACAATTTCTAATCATAATATTGTCTGTCCCTTTCCTATATTTGTTCTTAACCTATTTTCAGGAAACTATAACCTGTTTCCATTTGAGCATAGGGGAATTTTCTTAATCTAAAATTCCTAACTTCAATCAAACCCCAAACATCTTGCTAGACAAATATTTATACTCTCTCAAATTTCTTCAGGCAAGTTTCAGAATTTGCATGTACAGTACTTTTCACATGCACACAGACACAAAATGATAAATTATTTAAATTTGTAATCACATAGGACTTCATGTTACCCTTAAATATGCAGCACCTGTTATTGTAGATATTAAACAAAAACAGTAATACTTTGATTTATCCTGACTGAAGAGACCTAACTCAGTATATCAAGGGGCAAAAAAGAACAATGGTCCTATAACAGTTAAGAAATGGAGGCCTAAATTTTTCAGAAAACAGATATATTATGCACATGATACTGGCAGTAATTATCTTGTAGTTTTGTATCTTGGCTAATTAATGAAACTAACAATCTCTTTCCATATTTAGACAATTTGTGTTTAAATACTACTTCCTCAAATAACTGCAATGTGAAGTGGGTAAAGGTTAAAAACAAGTAATAAGCTGTACAGTGGATGCACTTACTGTTCAAATCTCTTATTGCGAAGATCCCAATCATTAATCCTGACAATACAATCGTTTTCATGAAAAAGGTTTTCTTGTTCAGCTTTTCCACCTTTCTCCAATCGTTTTACTAATAACCCCAGGGTTCTGCAATATTAAGATTACAAATGATTACGCTTGTAACATTTCCTCTGTACATAAAATCCCACTGATTTAATATACATTCATAATTAGTCTACCAAGTATTAAGGCATCACTATCACCCTTTGAGAAACAATTGTTTTTGAGTGGGATGTCACATTTTAAATCAATTATTTATTTATTATTATTTATAGACACTATCTGGATTAGCATCCAGCCTATGTGACTCAAAGCATCAGTGCACTGCATTTTTTAAAAGGGCAGGTTACTTTCTGGTAACTGCTGCTCCTCGAGACTGCTCTGTGTGCTACCACTGGGGGTGTTATGTTGCAGTCAGCAGTAGCACAATCTTCTAAATAGCCACCTGTCACAAAAGAGCCAGCATCCACCCCTCCCTCCCAGCACAAGGAGGGTGAGGTCACTCCCGTTCTTCAGTTCCTTCCAATCACAGTGGTGCTGAGACTGAAAAGCAGTGCTTGGTGAGCACTGCTCCCTGAAAATCTGCATTCTTTCTAGTAGCTAGGCCCAGATACTAGTACTGCGTGCAGGTGTGAGCTGAGGACCAATTTGCTGCTTTGCAAATGTCACGTAAAGGGACAGCCAAGGCTCTAGTGGAATGAGCTCTTCTAGTCTGTGTGGGAGATCAGCAAGTGAGCTGAAACATTAAACAGAAGCAAGGCCACAATTCAGGTACAGTACACCCTGGCAGCAGTAGACCTTTTGGCACCCAAGCCTTTTCTTCCTTACCGTGGGTGTTTTCACGTGGACAGCACCCACACTTTTGCTGCGCCTCACCCCCGGGGTAGACAGTCTGTGTTTATACAGATATGCAGGTAGAGCAGAGTTGGGGCAGGCTGTCCCTGTTTCAGGGCAGTCCGGGAGGGAACTGGAGAGGGCAGTCCGAACCTGGGGCACTGGCTGGGGCAGGGGCTGCTGTTTGTCTGCTCGACAGATAGCTGCTGCAGCTCCGCTCTTTGCCATGGGTTGCCCCAGGCAACACCATAGCATTGTGGGGACACTAGTCCGCAACTCTATGGTGTGGGGGAGGGCTGCTGCACGGGCAGACTGTGGGCCATGGCAGCTGCAGGGTCATTTAACCCTGACCCAGGTGGGACTACAAGCAGGCAGATGTGGAGGTGCGCCCTTGGACCTGCTTCCAGAGATGAATACCCCCACGTCCATGTGAAAACACCCAGTGTCAAGTACATAATAGTAAAAGATGTCCACACAGTAATGTAATGAAGGAGGGAGCCAGCCTCCAACTTCATAATATTCAGGGGTCTGCTATAATACAGGGCATTATAGTCCAGGTGCAGTGTACTTGAAACATTCTAACTTACAGCTTGTGAGCTAGCCAACTGGTTATAATGGGGCTTCTGGTGCTTAAAAATTAGGCATGCAAACTACCTTGGTGAACTGGAAGATAAATGCAAAACTTCAGCTTAGTTCTACCCTTGATAAATTCCTCACGCGCTCATACATGCAATGAATACACAAACAGAACTAGCCCCTCTACACATCATAAACAAATCAGCTAATTCTACTGAAAACGGGGAAATAATTATTTTAAAATTATTTTCTGTTTTTAAGAACTCCAGAAATGTGCAGATACTATAGTGATGGAAGCCATATAGGGATACATGTGTATTTAGCAACATAATATAGGACATATAAAAATAGCACACCAACACACAACACATTAAATTTTAATTCATATTATTCTGCTGGAAACAGATTTATATCACCCCACAATTGCTGAAAGTAACTGTGCAAACTTATGGGCATCTCGAAAACCGAGAACTCCTAAAGAAAAACTCCTGATTATGTCTATTTCTCTTTGGGTTCACTATATTCACAGCATGGGATCCTTGAAATTATAGCGTGTAATAACAAAATAAAATGTTACTAAGATGCTCTGCCTGGTAGTTCAGAGAAGCACTAAAAATAACATTCATAACTGTATATTATAGAAAATAGTTTTATTCATCTAAGTAAAACAAAGTAATGCCAAAACATTTAACAAGTATTTATTATTATAATTCTGTAGATATAATTATAGTTTTCATGCACCAAAGCTATAGTTAGGGTTACAAAACAACTGGCCTTATTTGCATTTGTCTATAACTTCCTGAAATTTTCTCAGGGAGAAAAAAAATCCATCTCCTTCTGTCTGTCATCGCTGAAGTGAATATTTTGAAGGAATGGGAATCTCCCCCCCCCCCCCTTTTTAAAAAAACGTTTAAAACAACCGCCATGACACCCAGCACCGGGGGGAGCCCTAACCAGGTTATGTAAAGTGGGCTTTCAAACATGAAAGCCCACTTTACTCAGAGTCAAGCAGCCAGATACCAGTCACAATGGCCGCTAGCGCGAGCTGGGACTCGGAGACTTCCCCAATGCACAGCCCGGGCTAGCCCCCACTATGGTCGGGATCAATCCTGGGCAAATATTTGGCTGTCAGGATGTGGCTGCTATCTAACACAACAGTGGACCTTGCCCAAAGCGGGAGAAACTGTGGCGGGGAAAACTGTTGTCATCTCCCCCGTCTCTCAGATTGTAAGCCCTAGGGCAGGGACCGTGTCTATTCAATTAATTTTTAATGCGCCAAGTACATTCCTGGCGCTATATAAATGCTTGCTAATAACAACAACAACAATAATAACAACAACATGTTAGCCACACCGTCACGTTTGAAAGCAACAATAAAATCCACAGTTTCATGTCTTCTTTGAACACTGTACCCACAGGTGTAAAGTTAATCGCCCCCTCTTCTCTCCCCCTTCACAAGCAAAAACAATGAAGGAATAAGGCAGGCTGAATAAAACCTTACTCACCACACTGTGATGAGGACGCAGAAAAAGAAACAGAAGGAAACATTCAGCCATAGAACCTTAACACTGCCCATCAAAAGATATAGTTAACATTGATAAATTCATGGAACACTTCCTAGAATTTTACCCCTTCCACATTCATCCTAGGGCTGCACTAAATACACAATCCGAGTACTCGGGAAGATTTCTTAAGTTCAGAGTACGGGGATCAGGTTCTAAGTCAGTACCTGGAGCTTTTTCAAAGTACCTGGAATTCGGAACTCAGAACTCCAGACCAAACACTGGAACACTTTAATTAAACTCACATTTAGGGAAAGTGCAATGGGAAGCTTGCCAAAAGTGCAATAGCTAACCTTTCCCATCCCTAAAGAGACAAATGTCCAAAAGGACAGATTGTAGAAACAGTGTCAGCAGGTTGAAAGTAGGGATGGGCGAACGCGGTTCGGAAGTTTGGAGTTCGGACTGAACTCGGTCTGTTCAGTCGACCGAACCGAACTTCCGAACAGAACTCGAATGTCAAATCGAACCGAATTTCCAAACTCCGTTTTGTTTGCCCATCCCTAGTGGCAACACACACCATAAAACCTGGTTTTGAATGGCCGAACTTGGTTTGAAAGTTTGGAATTCGACCGAACTCCGTCTGTTCGGTTGACTGAACTGAACTTCCGAACCGAACTCGAATTTCAAACCGAACTGAACCGAAACGAATTTCCAAACTCCGTTCTAGTCGCCCATCCCTAGTTGAAAGGCAACATACAATATCTTTCCAGGTCTTGGTGAGCGACCCAAAAATTCAATAACTCAGCTTCAGTGTTTACTGTGGGGGTTTTTTCATATTGAAAAAGGGGGCACTTTGTAAGCAATTTTTAGATCCCTGCTCATCTTCTGAAAGTGATGTAAGACCTTTTTGTTTGGCTAGGTGTTGGGTAGGCAAGGATAGTGTTGGGTGGGATAGAGAGATTGGGGTTTTTAAGGGGATTATTATATGCTTTTACATGTTGTAAGCTGCCCTGAGCCTTAGGGGGAAGTGCAGTATAAATCCAATCAAACACACAAATAAATAAATGCTTGGTCGGTTCTATTGCTGGTTCATTATAAAATAAAGTATGGGGTAGTAAAAAGGGGCACAGAGTAAGGGGTCATGGAAGATGCAATCAAGTGGGATACACCTGTTGTTCTTACATTTGGTGTGCATCTATTTTTGAAGACCAACTAAAAAAGTGCCCATGGCTTTTCCTGACACAGCTTATATAAAAATGTAATGCTTTTCTTAAACATTGTAATTTCTTTTCTTTCTGTCTCCTATAGGTTCTTTGATACAATACTGTGCGTTATGGGAAATTCTGATGCTACCTCAACCAGACCTGCAATTGCATGCGTGCAAAGATTCCAATATAGGGTATGCTGTGTCAGGGCACACAAATATTCTCACATCTGGCACAACAGATCTTTACCATTTTTAATTTCTATAAGTAAATATCATAGCTCTGTGCTTTGAAATGGCGAATATAATACTCCCCTTTAGTGTTATGGTGACAAAAGAGCTATTTCCAACTCTCATGACTAATGGTATTTTGTCAGGACACCGCAATATATTTACATTATCTCCTTTTATTGTATTTCTAATATTACTACATTCACTTTTCTTGGACAGTAACTGTTACTGTTATTCAGTCTAATGAAGTCATATTAACCCGCTATTAATGCAGAAAACATTTTACTTTCTGTTTGACTTGCCTGTTCTCAAGCCTAGCCAGCCACATAAGCCTTCAGATCTGAAGAAAACTTTATTAAATCTAACAACTGAAAATACAATGTAATACCAAAATTAAGTATGTGTCAAAACTGCAATTACTCTCATTAAACAAACTCTACGGGTTGTATTAATGCAGGAGAGCTCAGTTCAGTCACAGCATTGGGTGTTTTAATATTCTGTTTTTATAAGTTGTGCGGACCAAGGCATGTGCTGTTGAAGTGATGCAACTAGTGATCCGAAAGCAGGTGAATACCCATGTCAAACTTCCATCTAGCCTTCTTTGGATTTCTAGCCACTTGCAGTAAGAGCATTGGGGCTGCTTGTCCCCTTGGGTCTAACTTCTCTGAGAGCTCTAATAGCTGTAGAGTCCTGAACCCTGGCATGAGTGAGGCCTGCAGGAATGAACTCCCAGGGCTTCAGTACTGGGCAAGGAAGGTTGGAAGGAGGGAGGATCAGCCTGGAGGTCCGATCGGCTGCTCTGGGGCCTCCCAAAGTGCTCCAAGGAAAACAGAAGTATCAAGGGAGTTGGGAATGTGCCTAAGAATCACTCAAATGCCAGTGCCACCAATGGAGGTGGGAGCTAAAGCAGAGCTCACCCCATCGCTAACCCGGAATTTAGCTAGCAGAACCTGAGGAAACACACTTAGGACTCAGTGTTACAGAGGGCCCACGAGAGGGAAGCCCAGGTCAGAAAGCCCTAAAAGAGGTGAAAGCCTAGAAAGGGCTACTTGGACTATTTTTTAGCTGATTATATATGACTGGATATTATGCTTTTGTGACTGAGCTTCTATTAGCTACGTGTGGGTTACTGAAAACTCTGGCTCCTGCAGCAACTTATCCTGCTGTGGAGAGAAGAAGCACATTACAAAAACAAATACTCAAACTGGATTTGTGAATACAGAAATCTAGATTAGCTTCATCTCTAGTTTTAATGAACATGATGCTAAGCATGATTTTGCCTTTAGCGTGGACAAAGGGAGTTAAATTTGAAAATGATTGAAAGTCCCCCTTTGTTCAACAATGAAGAGTAAAAATACTTTCGAATGTGTCTCATCATTGTTCACACCAAGAGCACCGTTGTATTATTCATAATGACACATCACACACGTTATATCTTTCTAGTGTAAGCATGGACTTAGAAGGCAAAATTTCCAAATGAACAGATTAAATCTTCCTGTAAGCTTTGCAAAGCTTTGTGGGAACTTATGCCCCCACTGAAATAATATGACAATTGCGGTCCACACTGTATTTTACACCAGCTTAATTTTAACTGATGGGGGAAATGCAGAAAATAGAAAGCCACCTAAACTCCCCTATCTTTGTACTTGTTTTAGATGTATAATTAGGAATTTAACTGCTTGGATTATATTAACACTTGCCCCACTATGTTATCACCAGGTTCATTCGCCTAATTATACAATTAAAATAAACTTGGTCACATGTGCCAACATTTCTATTCTAAGTATAAATTGCAACCTGTCATAAGGAGACACAGGGCTACATGTAGACTACAGGGCTAACAAATATGTAAAGGTAAAGGTTAAACATATATGTAATGTGAAAGCTGAGAAGTGGAAACTCACTTCATGCAAGGGAGAAATGCAAAATCATGCTGAATGTGTATTCAGAAAAAGCCAAAATACCTCTGCAGACACTAGCCATAGACCATTGAGTTGCAAATGGATTTCTTCCTGTGGACGTGACTGAAAGCACAGAGTCACCTGGTGGAAAAATCGAACAAAGGACCCTGGAAAGGTACTTAAGGGGGGAGACAAGACAAAGAGGAAATCCTTTTCTAGCTATCTCAGTTGGTTGAGATCAGCTTGTTGAGCTTCATCTGCATCATCCTATCTTACCAGCCAGAGAAGGGCTGCATCAAAGGAACTATGAAGTAAGGCCTTTTGGAAACTAAGACTGATACCCGGCCAAGCTTTCCATTGCTGGCTGTGACATGAACTGAAATACCCTTGGACCTTGATTAGGGTAAGCTTAAGTCAGGAGAATCCAAGTACAGATAGGAATGCGTTATTGGTTATGTTATTTTGATTTCTGCACTCTCGAGTATAATCTTGTACTGCATGCTTATTCATGATTTATTCATTAAACTTGTTTTTTACTGAACTTCGTATGGTCCAGTGGAATTGCTAATCTAAACATTGGCGAGACACAGTTTGGGGTTGATTCTGTGTTTACAAACACAGACGAACCTAGAGAGCAAGAGTCTGTGTTGGGAAACTCTGTGGCTGAAAAGGTGACAAGAAGATTCACCTGTTGCAGGCTCAATCAGTCCTAGAGAGAGCGAGGATCCAGTGAGAGCTGCAAGCCAGGGAAACTGAGTCATGACAGCCTAGAGTGGGGTAGTGAGCCCCAATCCCATGACACAGCCAATGATAAAACTGGTAATAAGCAGCAAATGTTTTACAGACATCTAAATTGCCTGAGTTAGTACAAGTTCTTCTTTGAAAATGTGAACTCCCACAATCGCCACCCAGCTGTATGGAAATGATCATAATTTATCTTAATAAAAGCTGACAGTGTAAACAACAAGAGTGTAATAAGAACATTACACTGAATATGCCAGAATGTGACTCAGCCATCACTGGCCATCGCACACGCACAGTAAAGTTATTCACCTGTTACCTACAACCTAGATGTAATTGAATCTAGCAAGACAGAAATGAAATTTAAAAAGAATCACAAATGCACAAGGCAATGAATAGAGCAAACTATCTCCTACTGATTCCAAAATGACAAAATTAGAGAATCACATTTACTCAAAGTCTAATGAAAATCACGCCATATGATTGAACTAGAATTAGAAAAATTATACTAAATTTTATCAGGTTGGGAAATCAGGCATGCATCCTCTCCTGGCCTGCTCCCTCTCTCAGTCTCAGTCTGGTGGGCCCCTACCACCCCCATCCGCAGCAGCTTCTTGGGACTTGGAGGGCGCTCAGGGACTGAGCGAGGCAGGTTCCTCCCCCGGTGTCCCTCAGGAATGCTGGCTGGCTACTGCAGAGTAGGGCAGACCCCACCCACCGCAAAGGACTCTGGATGCACCCGGCGAGATAGAAGACAGAGTACAAAGTAAGCGCACCTCCGAGCCAGCCTGCCTGCCCCATAAAAGATCGGGTCTCAGCTCAGGGCTGGGTATGCTCAGGCACTCTGCTTCCCCACCCCCTGCTGAATATGCAGCCCCCCGCTTCCATGCCCCGTGGCTCCAGTAACACACTCCACCTGCTTGCTGGTGGCCCTAGGGGCTTTGTTTGCTTTTCACCCCACTGGCTCCCACTGCATCCCCTGCCCAGTCTGAATCGCTCTTGCAGGTGGGAATTAAATGGGATAGTCTGGTCACATTCCTCAGGCTAGGGGTGGGTTCTTTACCCTGGTGTAGATCTTTGTGCATGCACTTCCACTTCAAATCAAACAACTCTGCATCAAGATGGGCTTAGGCTTCTTATTTAAAGTGGTTTAAACAAAATTGTAGTAGGGTCGTGCTGCATTCAGTTTTTATTCATATTGGTGTGCCTCTGAGTGGAAAAGGACAGGAGACTCTGTATTAATCTATTCTAATGGACTACATTCATGCTCCTTTTCTCGTAGGAGTCAGTGTGGTGATTTTCTTTGACTTACATGGGACAAAAACCATTCATCTGAATTAATCCAATTAAATAGCAACAAGTTAGCTAGAGAGAAGCACAGCAACTGCTACCCTTTTTGCTACTGGATCCCCTCTTGTTCATTCACTCTGCTGTTGATATTTTTGCAAGCCCTCTCAATTCTTTGTATTCTCCTTACTAGCAAGTGAATATGATTCTGGCCACAGTCTAGGTGGTGATATTCACACATGCTGGTGGTTGCTTCTTCTGATTACTTGACCATCTCTACTTCTGCAAAACTTGTTAATCCACAGATAAGATTTGCAACACCACACACCTAAGATTCCATATGACACCACCCTGAATTAGAGATGCTACGATACCAGAGTGGATTAGATTTCCTTAATCCAAACAATCCGACATCCTCCTAAGAACCCACATTTGACGTAACAAAGGTTCAGCTCCAGGAAGTCAGCCTTTGAACTGCTGACCCTTCATCTATATCATATAGATATAGATGAAGAAACCATCATTGGATGTGGATGCGCTCGCCAGCTACCGACCTGTCTCTAACCTTCCTTTTTAGGGAAGGTTATTGAGCGGGGGGTGGCGATCCAGCTCCAGGCATATCTAGACAGCATCGGTATCCTAGACCCTTTTCAATCGGGGTTCCGTCCTGGCTATGGCACTGAGACAGCGTTGGTGGCCTTGGTCGACGATCTCCGTCAGGAGATGGATGCAGGATGTTCTACATTTCTTATCCTGCTAGATCTCTCAGTCGGTTTTGATACCGTGGACTGCTGTTGAGACAGCTGAGTGACCTGGGGGGTCTGGACGGGACTGTTCTTGAATAGTTCCGGTCATTCCTCTCAGTGAGAAGCCAGCGGGTAGTGTCGGGAGCTGAAACATTGCCCCGTGCCTTGTCCTGCGGCGTTCCACAGGGTTCCATCCGGTCTCCATTATTATTTAATGTGTATATGCAGCCCTTGCGGAAGATCATGAGAGGGTTCAGGGTGCGATGTCACCAATATGCTGATGATACTCAGCTGTACCTCTCTTTTTCAGCTGACCCAGACCCTGCTGTCTCGCTGCTATACCAGTGTTTGGAGGCAGTGGCCGAGTGAACGTGGCAGAGCAGACTGAAGCTCAACCCCGATAAGACGGAGGTGATGGTGGTGGGGAGAGCGAGGGAGGTGTCGGCTCCCCTTATTGGGGCTGCCCTTGTTACTGGTCCGGAGGCTGCAGCTAGCGCAGAATGCAGCGGCCCAGCTCCTGATGGGGACGGGTTGTCGGGAGCGTATAACACCTGTGCTCCCGACTCTGCACTGGTTGCCAATAGCGTGCCGAGCCAGGTTCAAGGTATTGGTATTGATCTATAAGGTCCTTCACGGTCTTGACCCCTCGTACCTCAGGGACTGCCTCGCCCTCTGTGCCCCAGAGTGGCTCCTTTGGTCTGCCGGGGGTGCCTTCTTGGAGGTCCCCCGTGTTAAGCAGGGGGCCACAATGGGGAGGGCATTCTCGGTGGCCGGGCTGCGTCTTTGGAATTCCCTCCCAGAGGAAGCTTGCCTGACCCCAAGCCTTTTAAACATTCCAGCGGGTTTGTAAAACCTGGCTGTTCGCCCAGGCCTTTGAGGAGACGGGGAGAGGGGGGTCAGGGTTTTTAGCTCTTCCTTACCCTTATTTCTATCTTTATTTATTTATTTTTCCTAACCCTGTTTTGAGGTTTTAAAATGTGCGTTGTTTTTAAAAATTGTTTTATTGAATTGTTTTTACTGACTTCTACGTCGCCCCGAGATGCCGTAGGCATAAGGGGCGACTAATAAATGTTTAAAATAAATAAATAAATAAATATACAAGACCTCTTGCAAGGGACGCAGCACCACATTACTCTTTCCTGAAAGATAATCCCACATTGGGAATCATTGCTACCTTGGTGCTACAATTTTGGTTGCTGAGAAACAGGACGTCGGTAAACTCGCTCACTTTTTTCACACTCTGTGACTCTGCAAGAGCAGTAGTGTAGCAATCCACTGAAGTCAGAGACTCAATGCAGAATTAATTTCACGGAGCTTGACAGTTTCTGGAGCAAACTCAATGGGGTTGTACTATAGCTAGGGTGGCCCGGGTGGGGAACCTCAGGCCTGGGGAGAAATGTGACCTGTGGCTAGTTTTTATTTGGTCCATTTCCAGGATCTGGTCCCTGATTCAGTCCCACCCCCACCCCACCCCCCAAGCATTGAAACTCAGGGTCAGAGAGCAGAGGTGAGGTTATCCACACAAGAACAAGGGATGGATCTATGGCCCAGATCCATGCTATGGACCCTTCTCTTTCCAACCCCCCCATAAATGCCCCCACCCACTCCCAACTTGAAAACAATCCACAGTAATTGAAAACAATCCACAGTGCACAGGTTAGAATACAATGTATTTTGCAACTATAAAATTTTCAAAAACAGATCTTAATGTCAGTCTCTGGCATAACATTCTAGTATTTTTATCACTCCCATAATAAATTAACTTGCAAGACTACTAATTTTCAAAATGACTCCTGGAAGGGAAAAGAAAGTCTTGCAAGTTAATTTATTATGGGAGTGATAAAAATACTAGAATGTTATGCCAGAGACTGACATTAAGATCTGTTTTTGAAAATTTTATAGTTGCAAAATACATTGTATTCTAACCTGTGCACTGTGGATTGTTTTCAATTACTGTGGATTGTTTTCAAGTTGGGAGTGGGTGGGGGCATTTATGGGGGGGTTGGAAAGAGAAGGGTCCATAGCATGGATCTGGGCCATAGATCCATCCCTTGTTCTTGTGTGGATAACCTCACCTCTGCTCTCTGACCCTGAGTTTCAATGCTTGGGGGGTGGGGTGGGGGTGGGACTGAATCAGGGACCAGATCCTGGAAATGGACCAAATAAAAACTAGCCACAGGTCACATTTCTCCCCAGGCCTGAGGTTCCCCACCCGGGCCACCCTAGCTATAGTACAACCCCATTGAGTTTGCTCCAGAAACTGTCAAGCTCCGTGAAATTAATTCTGCATTGAGTCTCTGACTTCAGTGGATTGCTACACTACTGCTCTTGCAGAGTCACAGAGTGTGAAAAAAGTGAGCGAGTTTACCGACGTCCTGTTTCTCAGCAACCAAAATTGTAGCACCAAGGTAGCAATGATTCCCAATGTGGGATTATCTTTCAGGAAAGAGTAATGTGGTGCTGCGTCCCTTGCAAGAGGTCTTGTATATTTATTTATTTATTTATTTTAAACATTTATTAGTCGCCCCTTATGCCTACGGCATCTCGGGGCGACGTAGAAGTCAGTAAAAACAATTCAATAAAACAATTTTTAAAAACAACGCACATTTTAAAACCTCAAAACAGGGTTAGGAAAAATAAATAAATAAAGATAGAAATAAGGGTAAGGAAGAGCTAAAAACCCTGACCCCCCTCTCCCCGCCTCCTCAAAGGCCTGGGCGAACAGCCAGGTTTTACAAACCCGCTGGAATGTTTAAAAGGCTTGGGGTCAGGCAAGCTTCCTCTGGGAGGGAATTCCAAAGACGCAGCCCGGCCACCGAGAATGCCCTCCCCATTGTGGCCCCCTGCTTAACACGGGGGACCTCCAAGAAGGCACCCCCGGCAGACCAAAGGAGCCACTCTGGGGCACAGAGGGCGAGGCAGTCCCTGAGGTACGAGGGGTCAAGACCGTGAAGGACCTTATAGATCAATACCAATACCTTGAACCTGGCTCGGCACGCTATTGGCAACCAGTGCAGAGTCGGGAGCACAGGTGTTATACGCTCCCGACAACCCGTCCCCATCAGGAGCTGGGCCGCTGCATTCTGCGCTAGCTGCAGCCTCCGGACCAGTAACAAGGGCAGCCCCACGTAGAGTGCATTGCAGTAGTCCAGCCTCGAGGTGATGAAGGCATGGATGAGGGAGGCCAGGTCCAGCCCAGGGACGTACGGACGCAGCCTCCGCACCAGATATAACTGGCAGAAGGCGGCCCTCGCCACCACCTCCACGTGTCGATCCAGGTGGAGATCTGAGTCCAATATCACCCCCAGACTCCAAACCTGCTGAGCTATAGGAGGGCAAACCACCCCAATAAGGGGAGCCGACACCTCCCTCGCTCTCCCCACCACCATCACCTCCGTCTTATCGGGGTTGAGCTTCAGTCTGCTCTGCCACGTTCACTCGGCCACTGCCTCCAAACACTGGTATAGCAGCGAGACAGCAGGGTCTGGGTCAGCTGAAAAAGAGAGGTACAGCTGAGTATCATCAGCATATTGGTGACATCGCACCCTGAACCCTCTCATGATCTTCCGCAAGGGCTGCATATACACATTAAATAATAATGGAGACCGGATGGAACCCTGTGGAACGCCGCAGGACAAGGCACGGGGCAATGTTTCAGCTCCCGACACTACCCGCTGGCTTCTCACTGAGAGGAATGACCGGAACTATTCAAGAACAGTCCCGTCCAGACCCCCCAGGTCACTCAGCTGTCTCAACAGCAGTCCACGGTATCAAAACCGACTGAGAGATCTAGCAGGATAAGAAATGTAGAACATCCTGCATCCATCTCCTGACGGAGATCGTCGACCAAGGCCACCAACGCTGTCTCAGTGCCATAGCC
>QEPC01004073.1:3411301-3498054 GCA_003113815.1 Sphenodon punctatus | reverse complement strand
GGGGGGGGGGGGGGGGCAGTGGACAGGAACCCAGGAGGGGAAAAAGGCAGTGGCGCCACCTGCGGTATAGGGACGAGGCCCTCATAGGGTATGTCCCCCCAGGGGCAGCAGCCCCGAGGACAGGACGGGCAACAAGAAGACCCTCGAGGCACCTACTTGGGGACCAAGGAACCCAAGGGGTTGGTGATAGGATATTTTGGGGTCTCGGAGGCCCTGGTCCAGGCATTGTATCCCAGTGGGGCGACCACCCATTTGGCAAACATGACACAGCCACCGGGGAGGGTGTGGAGTGGACACCTATGGGGTCCCAGGCCTAGCCCAGTTCTAGGACCGGTGCTCGTCCTGGCACACAACCACACAACAAGGTCTGTGGCCAGCACAGGGCATCCCAAGTGGTGGGCCCGTTGCCCCTGTCTTGACTAGGTTACCACAGGATGATGGAGCGCCCCCAGTGAGCCGAAGGAGGGTTGAGGTGGCAGAAACTCATGAGAAAGGAGGCGATGAGGCCATCTGGAGGAGGATCTGTGCCATCGAGGAAGAGCTGCGCGGGGATGTGAGAAGAATGCCTGCTGGTGTGCAAAGTGGTGCCCCAGAACCCACAAGGACCCACACAAGCGGGGAACAAGGTGAGCAGGGCTCACAGGGTGGTGCAGAAAAGAACCGGGGGGTGGCTGAAGGGCTAATAGGAGCCAGCGTAGGCGCATCGGGTTCCTTGATCACGCAGGGTGGGTCGCCTGGAATAGCCTATCGGGATCAGGCTAGGGATATAGCTGCGGGTCCCATGGCAATGGGGCCAGGGCCGTTGCCCTCGAACGCGATGCCTCAATTGGTTTGTTTGAATGGAGAGTGGGTATGGATGTCACCGGCACTTGCCCCACCGGAGGGTTCAACAGGGTATACACAAATCTGAATGGGCCCCGCAGGGGGGATACAGAGAGCTGAGATGGTAGGAGCAACACCGCAGTATACAACGCTTAGCGCGGGAGCTGGCCAAGCACAGACCGAAAGGGCCCCCCCAGGAGCTATACAAGGAATAAATGCAATGGGGGTCGCCGAGAAGGGTGCGGAGAAGCCCGCTGTAGCGAGTGGTGGAACGCGCGAACAAGGGGTTGGCCGCCCGCCTCCACCACCAGGTGGCACCATACCCAGCATAGCTGCACCATTCGTGGCGCATTTATTGCCTGCAGTAAAAGAAAACATTATAAAAGGGGAATATGTTGACATTTACGCTCTCTTCAGTGATCCAATCATGGATCACTCCGAGTCAGAAGAAGGGAAAGAGAAAGAAAGGTTCAAGCACCCCAAAGTCAATCAAAATTGGGCTAATTGGACATTGGCATTCTCCGTGTACATGGGGGTCATACTGCAGGCTGACCCTAGCCGGGGGCTTGAGCTCCATAAGTACGCGGACATCATTCGGCGGGCATATGGAACGGGGCCAGTAGGCGCATGGTTGCATTATGATGAGGCATTCCAGCACAGGGCAGCCACCACACCTGGCCTCCGCTTAGATGTGCATGCACCTGATTTGTGGTTAGAGTGTATGGTGGATGCTACAAGGGCCCCCAGGGAGGACAGCAGCCATCCCCTAGTCCAGGGCGGGGTGGCTTGGGGGCATGACTCCTTTCAAGGGGACAGTCGAAGGGGTGGGCAGGGACACGTACCACAAAAGGGTCCAACTCCAATCAAAACCGATCAGTTAGAGAAGGTATTGCAGGGACACCTGCGCAGAGCCGAAGAAAAATACATAGTTCAAGGTTTTAGAAAGGATTTTGTTATACCGGCGGGCTTTGTTATGCAGCAAACAAAAGTAAAAAAACCTTAAATCAACAATAGGGCTGGAAGAGATAGTGGAGGGCAAGATCGGGAAAGAGCGGAAGGGAGAGTCGCAGGCCCCTTTGAGCACCCACCTATGGGGAACTTTGTCGTGTCCCCATTAGGTATTGTCCCTAAGAAAGCAAAAGGGGAATTCCGCTTAATACACCACTTGTCCTACCCTCGGGGTAGTTCGGTCAATGATGCCATCCCAAAGGAGCTCTCAACCACTAAATACGCGTCATTTGACAAAGCAGTTTATAAAGTAAGAGCTTCAGGGAAGGGAGCACTTCTGGCAAAATGCGACGTAAAATCTGCATTTCGATTGTTGCCAGTGCATCCCAGGAGTTTCCATCTCCTTGGTTTTCAGTTCCAGGGCCAATATTATTATGACCGGGCTATGCCAACGGGCTGCACAATTTCTTGTTCTGTGTTCAAAAGATTCAGTACCTTAATAGAATGGGTTTTCGCCCAGAGGTTCAGTGGGGGAGCAATAACAAAATATTTAGACGACTTTCTGATAATTGGCCGCCCAAGGGCAGGGGAGTGTGCAGCTGCACTACGGTTATTCCATGGGGTAACAGCAGAATTGGGTGCTCCCCTAGCTCCTGAGAAAACTGAAGGGCAAACGACGAAGCTCATCTATTTAGGCACTGAATTAGACACAGAAGCAATGTCATCTAGATTACCCAAAGATAAGTTGGTAGGTATTCAGAACAAGATTAAGGAGTGCCTCACAGCCCGCAAGATTACCGTCCAAGCCTTGCAGTCCTTAGTAGGGAGTTTGAATTTCGCTTGCCGGGTGGTTGCCCCCGGGAGGGCATTCCTATCTCTGCTGTATGGAACATTAAAGGAGGATTTACCTCCTCATTTCCGCACCAGGGTTACCAGCGAAATCCGGCAAGACCTTAGAGTGTGGATGACATTCCTCAAGGGTTTTAATGGGGTTAGCTTTTAGAGGGAATAGTGGCTCCTTCAAGCCGACCTGCAGGTTCAATCAGATGCTTCAGGAAGGGCAGGTTTTGGTATATATTTTAGGGGGCACTGGTGTGCTGCTCCATGGCCTAGCAAGTGGCAACTGGCGGGGGTCACTAGAGACCTCACGTTCCTGGAGCTGTTCCCCATAGTAGTTGCAGTACTCCTTTGAACAAGGTCATTTGCCAACCGCACGGTAGTGTTTTGGTGTGACAACTCCGCAGTTGTCCACATGGTGAACTCACTCTCCTCGTGGTCCCAGAGGGTCATGATGTTGGTCCGGGCATTAGTGCTGGCGTGTTTGAGGGACAACATCCTTTTCATTGCATGGCATGTCCCTGGAATCAACAACAGCATAGCAGATGCCCTTTCTCGGTTCCAGATGGACCGTTTTCGGGAGCTGGCACCGGAAGCATGTGCAGACCCGGACCCTTTGCCACCAGGGATTTGAAACCTTGGGAGGTAGAGGTGCAGACCACCGTCCAAGGGGCACTGGCCCCTCGAACACAGGCTGCACACAGTAGGGACTTTCGGGACTTTCAGGGATACAGGGCAAGCAAAGGGTTGGGGGATGAGGTTTCCCATACGAGAACTGGAAGTTATTCAATTTGTGTTAGCTCTTCACAAGCGTGGCTTGGCTGTCAGCACTATAGCTGGAAAAATTGCTGCCATCACTTTTGTCAGCAGGCTGAAGGGCTTTCCGCCCCCTGACAATGGGTTCTACTTAAAACACATGCTCGAGTCATTGGCATGGAACCAGACAACGGTCCGTAGACTACGAGCCCCTATAACATCTCCCATACTTATTCGGTTGGTGGGGTCCCTAGTGGATGTTTGCTATGACACTTATGAAACATAGCTCTTTAAGACAGTGTATGTCATCATGTATTACGGTCGTTTTAGGGTAAGTGAAGTTTTATTTATTTATTTATTTATTTGTTTAATAGATTTATATCCCGCCCCTCCTGCAAAGCAGCCTGGGGCGGCTTCCAACAATAAAATACAATAAAAACGGTTTAAAACATTCAATACAATAATATTAAAATATTAAAACAGGGCTAAATATAATAAATAATATAATGAATCATAAGTAAGGTGGGGGAGCTAAAAAAACCTCCCCCTCCCCTCCCCCCCTCCCCAAAGGCCTGGGCAAACAGCCAGGTTTTACAACTTCGCCGGAATGTCAACAGGCTAGGGGCCAGGCGAGCTTCCTCCGGAAGGGAGTTCAAAAGGCGCGGCGCGGCCACCGAGAATGCCCTCTCTATTGTGGCCCCCCGCTTAACACGGGGGACCTCCAAGAAGGCACCCCCAGTGGACCGAAGGAGCCGCCCTGGGGCACGGAGGGCGAGGCGGTCCCTGAGGTGTGAGGGGCCCAGGCCATGTAGGGCTTTATAGATCAATACCAAAACTTTGAACCTGGCTCGGCACGCTATCAGCAACCAATGCAGAGCTCGGAGCACAGGTGTAATATGCTCCCGACAGCCCGTCCCCATAAGGAGACGAGCTGCTGCATTCTGCACTAGCTGCAGCCTCCGGACCAGGAACAAGGGAAGCCCCACGTAGAGCGCGTTACAGTAGTCTAGCCTCGAGGTGACGAAGGCATAGATGAGGGAGGCCAGGTCCGGGCTGGAGATGAACGGACGCAGCCTACGCACCAGATACAGCTGGCGGAAAGCGGCCTTAGCGACTGCCTCCACCTGTCGCTCCAGGCGGAGGTCTGCGTCCAATATCACCCCCAAACTCCGAACCTGCTGAGCTATAGGAGGGCGAACCCCCCCAACCAGGGGGGCCACTAACCTCCTTCGCTCTCCCCACCAACATCACCTCCTTTGTCTGTAGCTCCGCTCAGGATTTCTCCCGTACGGCCCTGTGGTTAGACGGCTTGGAGACATTGACTCCCAGGGTAATATTACATCTTCGTCATTCAAAGACCGATCAGAAGGGTCGAGGGCAAAAGGTAGAGCTTTATCAGGCAATATGCCCAGTCGTGCAGATGCAGCGATATATAGCAATTCAACCAAGTGCCCCTGTGGCATTATTCATCCACGGGACTGGGGCAGTAGCCACAAGCTATCAGGTAACAGCAGTACTCCGGATAGCACTAAAAAAGTTCAGTCTCCCAGCGCACGAATTTGGGTCCCATTCCTTTCGTATTGGGGCAGCCAAGACATCAGCGGCAGCCAGGTTGCCTAAGCCAGCTATCAAAGCTGTGGGAAGATGGCGGTCGGGTGCATATAAGAAATATGTCCGACCGTATCACTACTAACAATTTTCTGTTTGTTTCTGCTAGGACTCAGGGCCACTCGAGAGGAGGTGTGGATTATCGGCCACAGCCTCGTACGGTGGGCAGGTGCGGCGGCAGCAACTTCCACTTGGGGTTTGCACTTAGGTCTCTCCAAAAAAGCGCACGTTAGATGGATGGGTAGGAGTGGGCTACGCTGGAAGATGCTCCTTCCAATGCTGAGAGGAATAGAACATCTGCCACCACCAGGCATACTGGTGATACATCTGGGAGAGAATGAGCTGCCTGACAGGAAGGGAGTTAGTTTATTCATAAATATAAAGGAAGATTTGTTAAAGATTAAGGAATGGTTCGGTCACGCTCGTTTAGTTTGGACAGACTGGGTGCCCAGAATTAAATGGGATAGGGCTATTAAACCTGGTAGAGTCGATAAGACTAGAAAAAATGTTAACTGAGAGGTAGTTAAATGGTTGAGAGGTTTAGGGGGGGGTCAAATATCAGGCACATAGGAATCATCCACACCAGACTGGAGTTATACAGGCATAACAGAGTTCACCTGTCCGAGCTGGGGAACGAGATGTACCTAGTAACCCTGGCCGGTCACTTGGAAAGTTTATTGGTTGGTTAGGAGTGGGGGTCGGGGTGGTTCAGGACTGACCACCCCTTAGTGGCAGGGGTCCAGTATGCCATGATAGGTTTAATAGGTAGGTTATTAAGGTATTAAGAGTCGGGGAGATGATACACAGGGTAATGCAGGGCACAGCATGCACTGTGATCATGTTCCCTGGGAGTGGTGTCTTAACAGGGTCCGCAGGGACATGCGCTGTCTTCGGACCTGGTGGACGCTTCACTTCTTACTCGCGCCCATAGTTGGGCTGTCCCCCCCCCCCCTTTCGGCCTTGCCCTGTCAAAGGAGGGGATGTTGTTTTGTGTAGGATACTGTCAACCGAGGGCACATCCGGGCAATACCTGAGTTAATGAGTTCATATTAGTGAGATGGCATACTGGACCCAAATTGCAAGGTGCAATTTTCCCACCTGCCTACAAGTTGATGATTTAAATAAAGAGTGCGGCCAGTTTTTTTTCCAACTTAAGTCTCTGTGTGTCATTGGGTGCGTCGACAAGTAACCAACAGGTCACTATGGGGCAATCTGTTCTATGCCGTTCACTCCCAGCTCCCAACAGTAAGAGGTTACATTCCCAAACCTACCTGGCTAATAGCTGCTAATGGACCTATCCTACAGAAACTTGTCCAACCCTTTCTTAAACCCAGTTATACTACTGGCCTTAACGTCTTCTGGCAACAAATTCCACAACTTTATTCTTTTATTTGTTTTAGATCTGCTACTTGTTAGTTTCATGGAGTGTCCCCCAGTCCTAATACTATTTGAGAGGGTAAATAACCGTTCCCTATTAATGTGTTCTACACCACTCACAATTTTATAAACTTCTATCCTATCCCCTCTCAGTCATCTCTTCTCCAAGCTAAAGAGTGCCAGCCTATCCATCCTCTCTTCCTAGGGGAGCCGTTCCATACCCCTTATCATTTTTGTTGCCCTTCTCTGTACCTTTTCTATTTCAACTATATCTTTTTGAGATGGGGTGACCACTGCACACAATATTTTATATAGTGGCCTTATGATATTTTCAGTGTTATCCTCTATCCCTTTATGAATAATTCCTAACAATCTGTTTGCTTTTTCGATCCGATGCTGAGGATTTCAGTTATTGTCCACAACTGTCCTTTTCCTGAGTGGTAACTCCTAATTTAGAACCCAGCATTGGATACATAAAGTTTGGATTGTTTTTCCCTGTGCGCATCACTTTGCACTTGTCCACATTAAATTTAATCTGCCATTTAAATGCCCAGTCTCGCATGATTCCCCTGCTCATGTTTTAACTACCTTGAATAATGTGGAATCATCTGCAAATTTGATCACCTCACTCTTTACTCCCCTTTCCAAGTCATTAATGAATACATTAAACAACACGGGGCCCCGTACAGATCCCTGGGGCACTTCACTATTTACTTCTCTTCATTGTGAAAACTGTCCTAACCTTTGCTTCCTGTCTTTCAGCCAGTTACCAGTCCACAATAGAACACTGCCTCCTATCTCATGACTTTTTAATTTCCTCAAGTCTCTCTCATGAGGAACCTTTTCAAATGCATTCTGAAAATCCAGATACACTATGAGTATTTTCAGATGTTACGAGATAACACTCAACCACAGTGAACCATGGTCAATCCTGCAGCGGGGCCAAAGCGCCCTGAATGTCTGTTCAACGGCCGCCAGATGTTCACTACAGTCAATACCCACATGGGGTTAAAATCAACCACGCTTCCGGAGCTCCCCGTCGGACCATCTCCTAAAGCCTGGTCAAAGAGATTTCCACCATTTTGCCTGGCACAGACATCAGGCTCAACGGTCTGTAGTTTCCAGGATCACCTCTGGAGCTCTTTTTAAATACCGGCATTACCATCGCTAGCCTCGTCTTCAGGTACAGTGGCAGATTTTAGCAATAGGTTACAGTAGTAGGTCTGCCATTTCATATTTGAGTTCCTTCAGAATTCTGGGGTGTAAACCATCTGGTCCCAGTGATTTGTAAATTTGTAAAAGTTTAGTATGCAATTATATATATCAGAACGATTGATTTTAAAAATATAACCCTATCAAATACCTGCAAAATCCTGTTGGGATAATACCTATTTTTCTTTAATTGTTGACTACATTCAATTTATTGGTACATTTCAGAAGCTTTAAAAGTGCATGAGAGAACAACTCTTTAATAAACCACTCAGGTTTCTATTAAAAGGCAACCAACAATCATGAACCAGTCCTCCCTCTCCAAATTATCTTTCCTTCCTCTCACCATCTTGTAATGCAAAATCATACCTCATCATAGCTTACTGCTTTTTAGAGGCCAAAACATTAACCTCCCATATCTGAGGACCTTACTCTTTGAATTGTAGGTCACCCACAAGAGAGATAGTTGCCATATTTACGGCACTTTATTCTTACCCAAAGTCCTCAGGGAAAGACGTGTTAACAAAATTATTAGTTTTTTCACAGTACTACATGTCAGCATGTCTACTGAAGCATTAAGTCTAAAATAATAATGAAAAAGATTTTTACACCACATTCATCATCCTAGGAAGGTATTTGGGTTTAGAAAAACTATTTATCAAGTGTGAAACGCTATTGCAAGAATACTTGATATACAGCTTGTGACAATTGCTTTTAATCAATTTAAACTCAAATTCCTGATGGATAGCTGGACTTGTCAGAATATTCCTGCAATATTTAATCTAAGATTACGTTTTTAAAATGCATGTTGGGTCCTTTGTCACAAAGAACAAAAAACGTGAAAGCAATTACATTTCTCAATAAAGATAATCTCCCTCTACAAAATCCCACTGATATCCTTGAAGAATTGTCTGCTTTTCAACATACCTACAAGCTTTAAATCCATGTACTGAATAATCATTGCTACAAAAGCCATGTAATTTTCTAAATACATTAAATGTTTTGATAAAAGATCCTAAATACTAAAATTCAAATGAAAATCACCAGAATTGCACTTATTTTTCTGGCACTTAGACTTCAGAAATACCTACTTTTTGTCATGCAGTACAATTTAAGATATGCTTATATTCTCAAACAGCATATTTTGATTACACCTCAAAAACCCATCCTGTAGTTTCTCTTTCTCTCTCTCTCTCTTTTTTTAAACTGCAGATACTTTTTACAGCACAAGTACTCTAACTTTTTCCTTTAAATATTTTTTTATAAAATGTACACAGAAGTACGGTTTAAAATGTTGCATTTTTGGCAGATTATGGCCATAGGCATTTGAGGAGAGGGGTAAATGCTGTGTTAAGTATATTTTTATTAAGACCAAGTTAAACAGGGGAAATAACTTAATAAAACTCTCAAGAAAATAATTCATGTCCTTGCAGTTCACCTTCCTGCTAATACAAAACATAATTTCTGTTATAAATTAAGAACTAGACTGTGCGCTTGCTCACCTCAAACTGTAATTTTTAATTTCCCAATATTTAAATTGGCAATACACCCTTTTCAACAATCATGCTTTATTTCAACCAGAAACCCCAAAACACCTATATATGTTTTAACGTAAGTAAGATAAGACATGGCAAGTTATGATTCAGTTAAAATCCTACACAATACATTACCTTCCGCCTCGAGAGCTGAAAGGCACTACATGGATCCCCAAAGGTCCACCGTCATTGGAGACTTCTACGAGCTTTACCATATCACTGTGAGACAATGATGAATGAGGAAACATGAACATGTACCGTAAATGAACCAAAAGAAACCACACACGTGTGCGCGCACGCACACAGACACACAACAAAACAAAGATATCCCAGAACATAAGCAATGGTGGTGAAAGCAATGCTGAACACTACATACCTGAATATTAATCTGATGGCATGAAAGGAGATCAATCATAAAAAATAATTTCATTAATAAATCAAATGAAATGTAAACTAATGCTTTGGATAACCTTATTACATTACATATACCCAACAAATGTTTTCTTTTTCTGTCTGATGGTTGTTTTTGTTCTGTTTTTGACAGATGTTACAATTAAGCCACCCTTGTACACAGGCAACTGGGAAGCTGTAATTTAAGTATCGGAGGGAGTGGCTCTTCTCCTTTTTTTGTACACAAGATTCAATGCACACTTTTTTTACTTGTGTTGAAAAAGCGGAAACAGATCAAATGCAGAATAATTGACTTGGCCCTACATTTCTGAAGACTGATGTTAGTCCTAAAAAAAATTCAGCATTTCCACAGAAATTTTTGCTCTTCAAAATCTATCGTATATTTCTCTTTCCTAAAAAGGGAACTTCTCTCATCTATTTGCTCGCATTTTTCCCCAAACGTGAAGATGAGGGCAGAATTGACCAAAAGGCTGAAATCAATTTAATGCAAGTGGGTACCTTCATAAAGATATTACTATGATATCTATTAATAGCTTAATACTGAACTTTTCTTTTACAAACCAATGCAGCAAGAGGAAATTCGAAACTTGCTCTAATCGAAACCTGCGGTTCCCACATGGAAGTAACAAAGCAATTCAAAAATAAGAAATCTCCCGCTACACTTTCTTTTTGATATATTCTGCCTGTGGCGATCCCCTAAGTGGGCAAGTGTGATCTCAAACAAAACAGAAAAAAAAGAAAAAGAAAAGGAATGAATGATATGAGGTTGTTCCATAATCAGTTTTAAAAATAGAAAGAAGCAGCATTAAATATGATAGAAAAGTTTACTATCCAGAATTGCAAACACTGCTAATGCAGTACAAATAACATTGCAGCTTAGTGCAGGTTAATGTGCTCCCTATCCTTATCTTTCCCTTTTTAGCTCAGGATAGATAGACGACGCCCGTTCCCGCAATATTTCCTGAAATGTTGATTTGTAAAATTTACCAGCCAATAAGAGACAAGTGGATTGCCCTACTTAGGCAGAAAATATCTAGCAGTATTGCATAAACTGGCCATCTTACTAAACTCCAATGTACCTGCAGTTGTTAGAGACATGGCCGTTTCCCCCCATTTGGCCCAGAGTATTAGAAAACCAAACGGCAGTATCTGACGTAGAGATTTAATCAGACATGAAGCACATTTTACATACATTGGATTTTATTATTTCATTGTAGATTTGTTTTGGTGTGTTTTGATTTGCTGGATTTTGTTGTCCTTGTATATAGTGCTGTTTTGGCCTTTTTTTAATTTTTGTTTTGTTTATTTTTTTAGGTTTGTTAGTTTCTCTATTAAAAGGTGGAAGCCAAAATAGACTGAAATACTACTGATTGATTAAATATCCTTTTTAATACTATAGTAATCAATCAATCAACACACAAAAAAGAAGTTTAAATGATAAATATATTGGGCAATTTTCCCAAGCATATTTTGGGCAATTTTCCTAAGCAGTAGCTAGGGGACATGGCAACTTTGTGCAATAAAACCCCAAACCAGGCAAAACTCACCTGATTTGAAGTTTCATCAAGAAACCATTGCTTGGTGAATCTTTTTATGAAAAGTTCAAGGTTTGGCTCTGATTAGTCTTCAATTCTGTTTTGTCATTGTGGGCTTCCACCTTCTTCTGAACAATTCAGTGAAATGGCAAAGAGTGTGGCCACTTCATCTGCAAATGTTTTGAAGTAGCCACTGGAATACACTCCACGCAAACCATTTAGGATTGCACCTTAAAACTCTTTGGTTAGCATCTTTGCCACCCAACCATAATTTAGCAATCACTCTACACTACCTCTGCTAATGTTTATCTAACAGAGGTCCTGTGTAAAAGGAAATAATTCTTCCAAAGAGAATAAATGTATGTTATGGATCTTCTTTACAGTCATTCTAAGAGCTGTTTACTATTTTATATGCATTCTTATAGCTTGGTGCTAAAAAAAAAAAGTTGAAATTGGTCAAGTAGCTTACTCTAGACAAAAATTGGTGGTGTTCTCCAAGCCAGTGTCTGCATGGCCAACTGGTTCAACTCTGCTGATTTCCTCTTCTGTCCCATCTTCATCCTAGACATAGAAAAGGAAATAAAATTTATATGCTGCAATTGTCAGATTTCAGCTAACATACCCAGATTTATTTATTTTTTTGCTTGTCAGCAATAAATAAACTAAAGATTGAAAATGTGTACCTTCAGTGATCATAAAACAATGCTACATTATGTAACATTATAAATATGGTTACAAGTGATCTGGGTACTTAACAGTCATCACTAAGCTATTCTGTCATTTACCTCGAGAATATTTAGTATTGTTAGCTCCTAAAGTTTGTAAGTAAATATGAAATAGCTTGGAAGGAAAACCTAAGTAAAGATAAAAAGTTGCAAACTTCCATATAACTAGGTAATACACGCACTCATGGTTGACAAGAGGAACCATTAAGCAGTTTGTTTAAGAACTCAGATGAAAGAACACACCCATCTTTAGTTCTATTCAACTTAAAAGAAAAAAAATATGTTTCACGTCTTACACCTGTTTCTGGGAGTTCCCTTGCCCGTTTTTTTCACCCTTGTTTGTAAAACCCACACAACCAGAAGCGTGAACCGACTGACGTGACTATGCAGAAGAAATCGTGAAACTACATAAAGTGCTGCCAAAGCAAAAAAAAAACAGAACTAGAATAAGCATGGGATTGTTTTCTTTTTTTAGGCATCTTAGCTACTATTATTTGTATTAATAGGATAAAAGTCCCAGATATATTAATTTTGAGTTGCTGGTGTATCATTAAAACATATAGTGTCTTAACCTGGGCCAACTTACACTTCATGAAACACTAAAGACTTTTATAAACTACTGCAACATTTGTACCTGTACAAACTTAGGCTTGTCGAAGGTAGTAAAGATTACCTTCCTTAGTTTTAAAAGGATCTGACTCATAGTCATTAAATTACAGCTTTTTGTTTGTTTGCTTGTTTGTTTTTAAGTTAATGAAAACATGGAATGCTGCCACAGTATCCCACAAAATAGAATTTTATTCATGAACATAAAATTAAAAGAATGCGTGCTACAGGATTTCTTTATGAGAATTCCAGAATGTTTAGGGCTTTGAAGAATTGAAAGCAATACTAATGTTATGGTTAACTGACTAAGTTTACTTTCTGGAAGTTCAAATTAAAAATACATATATTATTCACTCATACAATTTTTAATGTCAGAATTGGGAATACAGTGTTTCCAGATTCAGAACCATGTAATTAAAGTGCTTCCATTAGGAAAATAGAATCTAAAGCATTTTTATAACTGCGTTATTCAACGTAAATTTATGCTTTTAATTACCCATGTGACCAAACAGAAGTATTCTATTATAAATAGTTGGTTTCAAACCACAGATTTAGATTTCCAGGGCTGAAGCATCCATCAGCAAAATGATAACTGATGGGTTATGAGTTGAGAACACAGACTCAGACAATATATTAAATTATTGAAGAGATATTAAAGCAAGGCAGAGGCAGTCGGTAATGTCCAATTGACATTTCCTCTGAGAGTCTGCAAAAATAAGAGCTGGATGCACAGAGCTTCTCTGTGTTGTAGATATGCTTTGTGCATCCTGGATGGCAGCGCACTGCATGAAGCCAAGCTACTTGAAGATTGATGATCCCGTGTTTTGAGAGGCTCTAATATGCACTTCTTAGTCATCTATCTCTCTTAAGCACCAGGCAAGTAATACATTGCAAAGGTTAACCAGCATCTTGAACCTGCCTAGAACTGCATTATGAATGTAAACAAGAACTCCAAATAAGATATTTTCCATATAAAAAGTTGTTTATAAACCATATGCAAAGGATAATCAGACTGCATGTCAGAAATACACAGTAATGCATTAATATTTATCTGCTTTCAGATTTATCACTTTCAATAGAAGGTGCACATGTGCATCAGAATTTGTTCACTGGATTGTACGAGTATCAGATGCAAGCATCTCAATTATAGGTTTTTACAAAATAAAGCAGGTGTGGACTGACTGCAAAAGTTGGGAACCAGCAAAGCTATCGTTATTATACACATGCAAACAATTTCACACTCATTTCCTCCTGAACAGTAATTCCTCCCCTGACCATATCGCCACAGGAAGTCTTGTGTTGGTAGAGAGAGAGAGGTTAAAATGACGTCCAATATATTACTTCAATGTGACTAAGTCACTTGTACTGCAGAAATAATAGCTTTCAGTCCTGGATATGTAAAATCTCGCCCAAAACGTTACTGCATTTATGTAATGTTTTGGCAATCTCATTTCCCACTGCTGTCTTTTAAGAGATCTGATAGTCATCTGAAATTCAAATCAACGCATTGTAAGTATGTGCCTGAACGTGTGATATTAGATTTTTTTTAAATCCACTTTACAGAGATATGTGGAATCATCACACACTAATAAGTTCTCAGTTGTCTTTATCTCAGTGTCTGAGGCTCTTGATGTATGCATGCACTTCATGGATTCTGCTTCTCAATGGATTTTTCTATAGTATATCAAACCTCAGTTTAAAAAAAAGCCAAAAGCCATGGGATATTTAAACATATATCACTTACTTAACACTGTTCTCTCTTCCTCAGGCCTCCTTCTCTATTTTTCGCATCCTCCTGTTGATATTGTGCTAATTCGTGCTACAAACACTTAAGTATAATTTCATTCACATAGGTAGCACCATTGTAGTCAATTTGATTTCTTATGCATCTTAAATTATGTATGTGATACAGGGTTTGTAGAAGACTTGCATACATGTCTACCTATACAGACGATGAGTATCTCCCCTGTCCTCAACAGAATTGCTTAGCAGCACATGAAGTTAAGCATATGCATCAGGGCTTTGATGTGGGGAATGAGAGCCAGTCTCTCCCTTACAAGCCTTGTCCACAAAAAAAAACAAAAAAAACCCAAACCCCCCCACTACTTTGTCTGGGTCATTTGGCTGCACTGTACTAGAGAATGGCTTCTCCTTAGTAAATTTTTTACTTCCTCTCATCTAATTTCTCGTAAGAAGTGCCATACTGAGTCAGACCAATCAAGGTCCATCAAGCCCAGCATCCTGTCTCCAACAGTGGCCAATTTCAGTCGCATGGGAGAAGGATCAGCAGTCACAATGAGCAATTCATTCCCTGTTGATCACTCCCTGTTCCTGACAGTAACAAGTCCCCATCTCATAATCAGCTTGGCTAATAGCCATTAATGGACCTATTCTCCAAGAACTTATCCAGCCCTTTTTTAAACGCAGCTATACTACTGGCCCTGACAACCTCCTCTGGCAACAAATTCCAGAGTTTAACTGTGACTTGAGTGAAAAAATACTTCCTTTTATTTGTTTTAAATCTGCCACCAGTTAGTTTCATTGAGTTTCCCCTAGTTCTAGTACTACTTGAGAGGGTAAATAAACATTCCCTATATACTCGTTCCACTCCACTCAAGGTTTTATAAACCTCTATCATGGATTGTGCCCTGGATTGTGGCATTCCGCAAGGTTCAATTCTGTCTCCATTACTATTTAATGTATACATGCACCCCTTGAGGGAGATCGTGAGAGGGTTTGGTGTGTGCTGCCACCAATACGTTGATGACAGCCAGCTTTACCTCTCTTTCTCAACTGACCCAGGTCCTGCTGTCTCAGTACTGTCCCAGTGTCTGGAGGCCATGGCGGATTGGTTTCGGCAGAGCAGACTGAAGCTCAATCCTGATAAGACGGAGGTGATGGCAGTGGGTAGGGCGGGGGAGGTGCTGGCTCCCCTTGTAGAGGGGGTCCGCCCTCCTGTAGCCCAACAGGTTCGAAATCTGGGGGTGTTATTGGACCTGGGTCTCTGCCTGGATTGGCAGGTGGAGATATTTATTTATTTTAAACATTTGTTAGTTGCCCCCCCATGCCTACGGCATCCCGGGGTGACATACAACTCAATAAAACAATTCATAAAAACAACAATTTTTGTTTTTTAAAAAACCCTTAAAAACACAACAATATAAACAGGGTTGGGAAAAATAAAATAAAAATAAAAGGCTGCCTTCCGCCAGCTGTATCTAGTACGGAGGCTGCGTCCATACATTTCCAGACCCGACCTGGCCACCCTCATCCATGCCTTCATCACCTCGAGGCTGGACTACTGTAACGCGCTCTACGTGGGGCTTCCCCTTGATGCTGGTTCGGAGGTTGCAGTTAGTGCAGAATGTGGCAGCTCGTCTCCTGATGGGGACGAGTCGGTGAGAACATATTACTGCTGTGCTCCGCGCGCTGCACTGGCTGCCTATAATGTACTGAGCCAGATTCAAGGTATTGGTTTTGGCCTATAAAGTCCTACACGGTCTTGACCCCAGATACCTCAAGGACCACCTCACCCTCCGCGCCCCAGGTTGGCCCCTTCGGTCCGCCGGGGGCGCCTTCTTAGAGGTCCCCTGCGTACGACGGGGGGCCACAATGGAGAGGGCGTTCTCGGTGGCTGGGCCGCGATTATGGAACTCCCTCTTGGAGGAAGCCTGTCTGGCCCCAAGTCTATTGGCTTTCCGTCAAGGTTATAAGACTTGGCTGTTCTCCCAGGCCTTCGGAGGAGGGGAGTTGGTTAATCGTGGGGGAGGGGTGGTGGGTTTTTAGGTGTTTTTAAGATGTTTTAAATTGTGTTGATGTTTTAAATTGTTTTATTGGTGTTGTAAGCCACCCCAAGATGCCATGGGCATGAGGGGGCGGCAAATAAATGCAATAAAATAAATAAATAAATAAATAAAAATCATATCCCCTCTGTCTTCTCTTCTCCAAGCCGAAGAGCCCTAAGCTATCAAGCCTCTGTACGTATGGAAACCATTCCAAACCCTTGATCATTTTTATTGCCCCTCTCTGCACTTTTTCAAGTTGTACTGTATCTTTTTTGAAATGGGGGATCAGAATTACACACAGTACCACAGATTTATATAGAGGCTTTATGATATTTTCAGTTTTATTCTCTACCCCTTTCTAATTAATTCCTAGCATTCTGTTTTCTCTACTTCCCACAATCTGGCTTCTGTCCTCCACATCAATTGAGACTGTTCTCACCAAAATCACTAATGATTTTGTGAACTTTTCACAGTTCAAATCTAAGGGTATCATCATCCTGCTCAACCTCTCTGCAGACTTTGACACTGTCAACCGCACCTTCATCCTTGATTCCCTTCACTCCTTTGGCTTCCAGGCTCCATTCACAACTAGTTCTCCTATCTAATCATTCCTTCAATATTTCTCTTGCTGGGATCTCCTCTGCTTTGCTTCCTCTCTCAGATGAAGCTCCCCAAGGCTTTGTCCATAGCTCTCTTTTCCTCTGGCTTTTCACTCTATCCCTGGGCAAACTCCTTAACGCTCATGGATTCCAATAACACCTGTATGTTGAGGACACTCAACTCTCTCTCCTCCCACCCGGGGGGGAGGGGGTGTCAAATGAGATAATAGCCCACAGTAGCCTTCACTAGCTACGTTCCCATGTGCCTGTCTATTAGGTGTCCGCCACGTGGCTTCCACATGGTCACCAGATCTCTATGCACCTCTCAGCTGAGAGGCTGGTGCAGGTAGAGAGATTGCTAGCACCACTGTTGGAAGGTGTTACAAGCACATGAAATACAGACAGGGTGCTGCCTCATTTATTAGATGGAAACGCTAAACATGTGATTGGGGGCTGCACGAACCAAACATGGACTACATCAGGCTATCGTCTTGTCTGATTTCACCCCAAGTCTCACTCCACCGTCTCTATCTGCCATCTCCACTTACATATCTCACTAGCTCCTCAAGTTTAATGTGACCATGGTTGAGTTCTTTATCTTCCTCCCTGAACCTCCCTCTCAATTTCCCTTGATAGTGTCACAATTCAGCTGGTTCCCTAGTCTGTGATTTATCTTTGATTTGTCCCTCTTCTTTGTACCTTACATTTAGTCTGTTACTAAGTAGTAAGTACTGCTGCTACCGCTGCATAACACTACTAAAATCTGGCCCTTCCTTATTGCTTCCACTGGCAAAACTCTAATCCATGCTTTCATCATCTCTCGCCAAAACTACCTCCTCCTCACTGGCCTTCCCTGCTCTCATCTTGACCCTCTCATTTCTGCTCAACACTCCACTGCCAAGGTCATCATCTCACCTACTGCTCTGATGATAGGGAATCACACAGACACACTGGAAATGGTTTAACATGTTTTACTGTACATATACTTAGAAGTAGTTACATGGTATTAGCCATGCAGCTTATGTGATGGCACAATGCATTCCTTATCACCCCAGCTATGTGGCTCTCAGCCTGGTTGGTCTGCTCCCTGAACCGGGGAACTGACTGACTGCAGGCAACGAGGGGCTGGGGTGTACTCCAAAGCAGCGCTGCCATTCTTGCAGATATTATGTTGGATGCATCATCTCCTCAGGGTCAACCAACTGGACCACCCAGTTCAGAAGCATGTCCACAATCACCTTGTACACCTGGAGAAGTTTGTCAATGTGCAAACACCAAACGTCTGGGCCACAGAGTGGCAGGAATCCATTTTGTCACACATCAAAACTGCCATGGCCATGCACTTCTCCACAAGGATGGGCAACCTCATGACCATCTACTCCCTCTCCAGCTGTGGACTGAGGATCTCTCTACTATCCATACATGAGCCACCAGGACATATGGAAATGGTTCATCCACTCATCATTTCCCCATGTGGACAGCATGATCTCCCATCACTACGTGCTTCTTAGTGTGACCCAGGCAATCCTCCAAAGGGCTTTGCCTGGCTCAGGGCGAGGTTCACTGCAGTCACATCACAGGACAGGTAACTTGTGGCACACATCATCTCTCCTTGCAGCACCTACATCCCAGGCACCAGGCCCAGTCGGCGCTGGGTGGGGGTCAGTCTCAGGCACATGACATTTGCAGTCCCATGATGCAATCCACCCCAGGGCTCACAACCCCCATGTCAGGACATTTCAGAAACCCCCAAAAGTCCCAAACTTCAGGCTCTTGCTTCTGACCTCTGTGTTCAATGCTGTACTGAGTGTGTGATATCCAGGCCTTCTCCAGCACACATCAGGGTTCCTGAGCTCCTCCCTCAGATCTCTCAGCTGACTCTGCTCACTGCAGGGAAGGTAGGATGGTCTTACTCCGTCCACTGGTCCCTGCCAGATAATTCTCCAGGGGAGCCGATCACTAGTCTCTCTTATCTTTCAGCTGCTTGTTTCCCAGCACCAGGCTGCTACCCGTCTAAGCTTACAGTGAGCCTCGACTCACTCCATGAGCCAGCTGTTCACCCAGGAGCCCATCAACCTTCCCACAGGCAACTGATCGCACGCCTGCTCAGTTCTCACTTACTGCCCACGCACCAGGCTTATCAGAGGTTCTTTCTCCTGCCTCTCCCAACCTTTCCTCTCAGCACTAGGGCGCTTTCACTCAGCGCTGCTCAGACATCTGTGTTGATAGAGGAGGTGTCTCTTAAAGGTATCCCCCTGAGGGCATTTAGGAAACTCCCTTCCCTTGTACTCTGTGCTAACCTTTCCTGGCACTTCTACTCTTGCAGGACACAATCCTCCCTCCTGACAGGGCTCTTAAGGCAAGCCGCCTTGTCACATCCCTGTAATCCATTGCGCTGTACCGCCCTGCTGACACTTTCATTTCTTCCTTCTGCTTTCATTTTCTTTATCTGCGTACCATAGAGTTCACACTTTGCTCCCTGCAGCTGGCTTTCTGTGGCGACTAGTTCCTGTGGTTGGCAGATACCTTTGTGTGCCGGCAGGGATGTCAGGGGCTGCATCCCAGCCCTCCCAGAGCACTGTACAAGGTGCACAGAAATGACTGCTGTGGCTTCTTTTGCCTGCTGTTTGCCATGTCTGTACATCATGGCAGGGGGTGGGATGTGTGGGTGGAGTAGGGAAGGTACAGGACTGAACACCTGCCTGTGTGTTTGGTTCCTCAGTCCAATCCGTAGTGTTGGGAAAGTGAGGCAGCTATCCACCCACACAGATTCACCGTGGGGGGCTTGCACATTTGTTCTGCTGTACATGCCAGCCCAATGAGTGGCGGTTGCGTTGCCACTCCATGGGGCAGCCAGGGGATGTGACTGGCCACTGTCTCGTTTGTTCTCACCATACGTGCCATACCACAACTGTTCCAAGGCTACTATTTTATTCTTCAGGATCTAAACTTTCATTTTGAAAAAGGTAAGCTCTCTAGATGTTACAATTATGAGGAACATCCCAAGAATGCCACAGGAGTTTAATCTGAAGCAGTATCTGCTTGTCTTCAATGAGAGGTAAACACTAGCTGTGAGAGGTACAAATTGACCATTTTTTCTCATCATTGAAAATTGACCATTTTTTCTCATCACTATACATTTCTATTACAAGCCTAGCACACACAGCTTCATTGTTTCTCCAGCCATATTCTTCTATACTTCTATGTTTTTCTAAACAAGCTAAACCCTCAAATAGATGCATTACTTACCTAAGAACCAGCAGGCTTCAGGGCTGGAGGAAGCACAAGAGAATATATGTTTAAACTGACAATACTTAGTAAAAAAAAACAAAAAAAACCCCACACATGCAACAGCAGAAGGAACTGCATCACAAATCTACAGACTTTTTAAAAAAGCATTTGATCATATATGGCAAGTAGCACTATAGGTTGTGATGGAAAAGTACAATATAAGGGGAAAGCCTTTTATATAATAAGGCAAAGGGTTCAGTCCTCCTACGTTGAGTGAATGTCCCCACACAACAAATGTAATAAGTATCTGTAAACATGTCTGTTTAACCTTTTTCTTGAATGTATCTCAGAAACCCTTGGAAACTTACGGGACAATGAAAATTGAAGACAGAAAGAACAACCACCTCTGATTTGAATGAATGAAAATACGATGATGATGATAGGAGGAGCAGGACCAGAATTAGCAGAGTTAGTTACAAGATTAAACAAAGGTTCCCACAGAAAAGAGATTAGAAAAATGCACAGTATTGACAATGGGAAACTGTCGCCTAAAAAGAAATTTATATTGAAGGCAGAAAGCTTGAAGGAATGAACTTATTTAGCTATCTCAGGTTCACCATGACAAAAGATTGGAAATAAAACAATTTTTAAAAATATTTAAAGTACAATTGTAATACAAAAGTACTCTTCCGAAAGCAGTTCTCAACAAAATCTAGAAAGAGAAGATCATTTCATCCATGCTAAAACTTCACAGAACAACTGCCCTTTCAACAGGCTGCGTGGAAAGGAAACCGTTTACAGCAGCAACAGAATGAGGAATTCAAGATAAACCAAGCTGTCTCCAAAACTGTTTACAGGTACCATATATAGTGCATCCAGAGAACAAGCACCTACAATAACTTGATCGAATGAGGCTCTATTAGCACCAGTAAGGCAACAAAAATGGAAGTTTGCTGATCCTCCCGTCTATCAAACATTATTTAAGGAACAAAAAAAGGGCAAGGAAGAGAGGCTACCCAATGACAACGAGGCATAGGATCACCACCATATGGATGAAGAAATCACGGGAAGAGATTCGTAAAATTATGAGACCCCAAGTGAAGTGAAGAAAGATGACAATCAGTGCCTTGGAAATGTCATCTTAACAACCAAGTTGGTCATAGGCCTATATCTCCACAAATGACAAAGAGGATGGTTCTTAGTGATGACTATGTACATTAGTTTGAACATTTGAAACAAAACTGCTTTCCAATCAGCCAACCACAAATTTTGCAAAAATACGTTTTTTCTTGCATTGCAATAACTCAAGAGCACGAGAATGGTATTTTTTTAAAATCAAAAAGTTGTAAGTGCCTTGATATAAGTGCTTAGACTGAAAGTGTATTCTCAGCCATAACTAGAACATTGGTATCATGATGCCATAATCAACAGATGTGTCCTTTTTAAAAAAATCTTTAATATTGCAGTAATCAGGCACGCTTTTCTTTTCAATATAACACACATTTTGATTTACATAGAACTGAGCACAGAGTAAATTGGACACCTGCAGAGGGATGTAACTTAAAATTCTGATTTACTAAAAAAAGTAACTAGTTATGAAAACCTCTGCATCAAGCAATTATTTCTTTAGTTAGAAAGTAGGTTTTTCCCTGAACAGCAAATTCCACCTGTATGTGCTATTACTGAGGTAAAATTAGGAGAAGGCACATTTCGTTTAGTGAGTTTAAAAAGCTCTCAAACCTAGCATCTTGCTATTCTGTACAGCATGTTTTCCATTTAAAAAATCTTAATTTTTAATATACCTAGCAAACACTGCAATATGTGGTATATGGTATATCCAAAGACTAAAGAATAACAGTGTAGCTGAAGAAAATACATAGTGACACCTGTGTATATAAGTATAATTGCACAGAAGGGGAGAGAAATTGATAATACAGAGGAGGATCGGAAAACTATACAGGAAGAACTGAATGGCTTCATGGATCGGAGTGTTAGGAATGGGATGAAATTGAATAGTGCAAAGAGCAAGATTATGCAGCATTTGGGGTTTAATAGTAAGAATTTTAGTTACCAGCTAGGAACTCATCAGTTGGAAACAATAGAGGAGGAAAGGAACTTGGGGGTTATAACTGATCATAAAATGACTATGGGTCATCAATGTGATGCGGTTGTAAAAAAGGCAAACGCTATCCTGGGATGCATTAGGTGTGTTATTGCCAGCAAGGATAGGGAGGTATTGTTGCCTCTGTATACGGCTCTGGTAAGACCACAACTGGAGTACTGTGTTCAGTTCTGGTTGCCAATGTTTAAGACGGATGAATTTAAACTGCAACAAGGCAATGTAGAGCTACCAGGATGATCAAAGGGCTGGAGGATTTACCCTACGAGATGAAACTGAAGGTGTTTAGCTTATTTAGCCTATCAAAAAGAAGACTATGGGGAGATATGATTACATTGTATAAATATATCAGGGAGTTAACGCAATAGAAGGGGAAGATTTGTTCAAACTAAAAGGGAGCGTGGGTACAAGAACTAATGGATACAGGCTGGTTATCAATAAGTTTAGACTGAAAATTAGAAGGTTTTTAATAATTAGAGCAGTGAACTACTGGAATAAGTTTTGGGAGCAAAGAATCTGAATAGCGTCAAAATGGAGTTGGATAAATTTATGGCATAGATCTTGTGAGTTTTTAATATTTGATGCTGCTGGACGAAGTGCCCCCCCTCCCTTCCCCACGCCAGCAATACATGTTGGTTTCCCCCCACCCCCTTCTTCCTGTAGCATCAAAGTTGTCGGTGGGACTGTTGGGGCATTCTGAAGCCTGAGTACTATGTTGTATATGAGGGACCTTGCTGGTGAGGCCTGCGTGCATGCTCAGGGTCTAACTGGTCACCATATTTGAGGTTGGGAAGGAATTTTCCCTCTGAGCAGATTGGCAGTTGACTCGGAGGGTTTTTCACCTTCCCCTGCAGCATGGCCGAGGCTCACCTGTTTGGGACATCTGGATCCTTTTGTTTCTAAAATTATTTCCTGATATTTCAGGCATCGGTGTGCTCTGGTTGGTCCTAGTCCCTACTTATAGCCTTTGGTAGGATTTCTCTGTGTGGATGGTTGGGGTGTCGCAGGTCCTGTAGTGGTTGGTGCAGGGGGCTGAACTAGATGGTCCCTTCCAGCCTTGTAACTCTATTGTGCGTCTATACGATTCTGTAAAATTGTTACAACTGAATTAACAAGTTAAACTGCACAACTTTAAGGTCTGTGATTAAGCTTTCTGATGTGTACTTGCCTTCAGCCTTGCAACATAATGTTATACTGAATTTGTGAAATTGTTTTTTTCATTAAATAAGCAAAATATTGCTTCATGTGTAAAACAGGCAATGCTGGTGAAATAGGCAACAGCTCTGCCTAATCCATGAAATAAGCACATTTTCAGTTTAGTGAAGAAGTGACATAATATGCCTGAATTCTTGACAGATTTCAATATAGAAAAGGTCAAACTGTCAAGAGAGAATAATTCTGAAAATAATAAACAATAAACCTGGGTTTAGCTGGTAGACACAATAAAAGCAATGGTTACTTTCTATAAACCCCCTACTCCTTTCGCTCCTCCTACATTTTGTTCTCGTCTACTTTCATGCATTGATTATTTTGCTTATAGCGAGAAAAGAGATACTGCATTGGCCATTAGTCTCTTGGCAGCTGTTTCTCTAAATGTTTGTTTGGACCCATGCAACATGAAGCAGCTTCTTTCTCTGTATGATCATGTTTAGTAGAAAACTGTTCCTAAGAGACCTGTATCCAAGGCCTTTAACTAGCACAAATATACCCACATCAGGCTTTCGTGCTAATGTTCGCACTTCTGAATTAACTGGCCAAGTCTCCAGAGAAGAGCAATTTTCAGTCAAATGCAGAGTGCAGTTACAAAGAACATGTGGAAAATATAGGTTTTTGAGTAAAGGAAAAAGGAGGGAGGAAACAAGCTCTCACTCATTCTCTCTTTCATACACAATTAAAAAGAAATATTTTGCTATCCATAGCAGCCCAACGATTAGGCATGCAGACATCAATAGCAACTGACATAGAATGAGGGCGTAGACAGAGGAAAAAAACACACAGAAATTCTCTCTCACAAAAGCCACGCATTAAATAATACTTATTTTTGCTAGTCTACATTGTCCCCTAGCCTCAATACATTCCTTCAAATCTTCTCACCATAGTTATATAAATAGCAACTCCAAGGACTGTAGTAACAATCTTCTCTATCACATGACATTCAGAAACCTTACCAAACTGGAAAACACACCCCATGCTTAATAAATAACAAAAGCAGTCAACTAATAATACCTGATTGAAAGCAACAAAAATGGTTTCATTTTAACACACAACAACAAACACCCTACAAATAAGAAACTTGGAATACATAAGGAGACTTGGAGAAAATCCAAGTAATAAAGAGAAGGATGGACTTATTGCCCTGGCATTAGACCTCACAGAACAGACATGTTAAACATGAATCATTTGTACCATACATTTACCAAATGCTGTTGCCTAGTAAATTCATGTAATGAGATCCATGGGGCAGCACTGTAGATCTGGTGGGGCAAAAACAAGCCCGGGGTAGCTGCTATTGCTGACAAACCTCTAACAGTATGAGCTCTAGCATGACCCTACAAGTGGCAGTTTGCAAGTAACAATGGAAATCTCATACACAGACTATTCTAATAGTTTTCATCTCTCAATAGAGAGAAGAGACTACAACTAAGAGGGTTTAGAAGGTCTAACCTACCCAGCAAATCTGCTCTGAAGTGATCACAGGGAAAGGAAATAAATGCTAGCAGTATGATTACAAGGGCACTAATGCAGCACTTTCAAAACAACAGTAGTAGCAAAATATATGCAAATTGTATGGCTGTTGTAACATGTTTTAAGAAATCTAGGTCATTAAGGAGTCAGACTATAGTATCTAATTCACAAACAGTATCACCGGCTTAACGCCAATTTGCAACACAAAGTCCATCCACTCTCCTACCCCTAACCCACAAACCATCAATTGCTTACGGTCATAGTGCCACCTTAATTCATTAAAATGCACAAACACAGACATGTGCAGAGCAGACAACTATATGGCCATTGCCAGTACCTTGAAAAGATCCAAGATTACCTCTTGGTTGGTATCACTTCCAGAAGGCCACCG
Organism: Sphenodon punctatus; assembly: GCA_003113815.1. Classification (NCBI taxonomy): domain Eukaryota; kingdom Metazoa; phylum Chordata; class Lepidosauria; order Sphenodontia; family Sphenodontidae; genus Sphenodon; species Sphenodon punctatus. Next base: position 3,472,875 of record QEPC01004073.1, on the reverse strand, counting down.
TCTTGGACAAGTTGCCCAATAGGCTGGTCAAACAAGATCCAGGAAGGCTCTGGAAGAAGGAAGATCAGACCGTCTCAATTTTCAGAGGAGGGATTCTCCACCTCAAATTTAGGGCAATCACAACTTGATGGCAGGGGCTAGAGTTAGAGGGGCTCAAGTGTCATAGGAACAAGAAAAGAAGCAGAGATGGGCAGATGGAGGAACACGAAGCAAGGGGAGAAAAAGGGAAACAGAATAGAGAGAAAAATAGAAGATAGGAGGAGGAAACTGTTTATTTAAGTATTTTTATAGCACCAGCCATGTACTTAGTACTTTACAATAATTAATTATAGATAGGGTCTCTTCCCTGAGGGGCTTACAATCTAGGAGAGACAAGGGAGGGGAGATGAGGGTTGGGGGAAATAGAGGGAGAGACAGAGAAGCATTCATGAACTCGTGAGATCGCAGGTGCAAGTGCTTAGCTTAGTTACACAGGAGATGGGGACCCTGAGTAAATCAGGGAGGGGTGAAAATGCCAATTATGATTTGGAATTGTTATGATCCACTGGACTCCCAAGATGTTTATGAAAATGCCAATTATGATTTGGAATAAAGAATGCGGCCTTTCAATCCCCAACTTTCTGTCCTTGTCTTCTTCTGGGGTGCAGCAACAAATGACTTGGGAACAAAAGTGATTTAAGCCTTAACTATATTGAAGAATCTGTTTGTGGGAACCAAACACTAGTACACCCATCCAGAAGACCTTGGTTTGATATATAGTTTTGGAGGGAAGATAAGAGGGATGAAAAATAAAAGTAAAACAAAAAACAACTTAATAATAATAATTTTATTTATACAGCACCCCTCCGCCAGATGGCAGTCAGAGCACTTTACAACATCTGGATGGGCCTACTAGCTTTTGGTTCCCACAACAGATTCTTCAATATAGTTAAGCCTTAAATCACTTTTGTTCCCGAGTCATTTGTCGCTGCACCCCAGAAGAAGACAAGGACAGAAGGTTGGGGATTGAAAGGCCGCATTCTTTATCCCAAATCATAATTGGCATTTTCATAAACATCTTGGAGTCCAGTGGATCATAACAATGACACCAACAAGAAAGGGAGGGCCTGATGGACCCTCAGGTGCCGTCCCTCACTAGATAACTACAACCGAACTTTCCTCCACGACACACAATGTGGTTATGGGTGGATGATTAAGTGTCCCATTGGGGACATTGTGGCACAGTACCTAATAGACACCATGACCATTCCTGTTCTTCCATGTCCTCTTGTGCCAAGCCTCCCGTGGGTGGGTTATCTTCTCCTGGCCATTGTCTGTCCTTGGTGTGGCCCCCAATTCCGATCTCAAATGAGATGCCACCCTTAATGTTATTTACTTCTAAGTACAGACCTTAATACTAACTACCACTGGACCCCCACAAAAGTGCAACAAATATACAGTATCAGTGAACAGCACCACCTGGCCAACTTGGCCCAGAAACCCAGAACAAAGCTAATTGAAATTGTCCCTACCAGTCACTGTGGGGAAGGCAAAAACCAAGGATCACAAGGTCCTATCAATGTGTAGTTACTTCGCTATAACAGAAGAGATTACTTTTGTTCGTCAGAAGATGCTCCAGTGCTGCGTACCTGTCTTACGGACAGCCAACTTCTATGTAAAGAACTGTTCAATCTATCACACATTCCTCTGCCACACCATGAACCCAATTCACCAATAACTTGTAATATTAGAATACAAATTAAAGTAAGAGGTCTTGCTCCTTCAGGAGTTATTTACACCTGTGCAGAGTGTGCATCAAATGATACCAACAACAGGACCTGCTTACGTATTGTCTACTGACCTGATGATGGATTCTGGAGTCATAGGACCTTGGATTTATTTCAAACTCTTCCACTGACTTGCTGAATTTCATGTCATTTTCATTTCAAATTTAATTTATACCCTGCACTCTCCTGCTCGAAGGCGGCTTACAACACAAAAAGATCCACAGACGGACCAATACAATCCATAATAGAACCCCTCACAATTTAAATAATACATTTCTAATAAAGACAATATAATATACCCATCACCACAATCCATCCATCCCCCACCCTTCTGCCACATTGGGGGGGGGGGGCACGAGTTCACACCCATCCTTCTGCTCTCACCAGGGGGAGGGTTCATTTCGTATATTACACAATACAACACAACTTATAACATTACTAAATAAGCAAACAACCCCCTACAATATAAAATATACATATCTATACAGCATATGGCAAAACAACACCCTCCCCATTTAATCCCAATGTAAATCCAGCATCCTGATACCCCCTACCACTCTTTCCCATCCCCCATCCTGCTGTCATCGGGGGGGACCCTCTTCCTGCCCCTTTGCTCTCACCAAAGGGGCAGAGTCCTCTGCGCTCCAATTCCCCTTCCCACCAAATACATATCACATCATTCCTCTCCCCTGGCCCCAGCCGAAGGGCACAGCCAAAGGACACGCCCCTTTGGACGTGCCCCTTCAGCACGTGCCACCGGCACGGATGTCAGATGCCCCCTGGTCTTGTAGGGGCATCCCGGAAGTGAGCTGTCCCCGGCCCCACCCTCTTACAAACAGTGGAGGCATTGGCATCCCACCAGGTGAAAGCCCCAGCGCCCGCTGAAAACCAGGCTCCGGGGGAGGGAATAACAGACACCTCCTATCAAAGTCTTCACAGGGGCGAGGGGGGTGATGGCACCTGTCCCCAACACTCACTCCCCCCAAGACAGAAGGAACCCGGCCACTCACATCCTCTTCTCCCACCTCCAGATGGGGTCTCATATGCCATCCACCCCCTTGCCAAAATTCAAGGGGGGGGGCTGCCCAACACTAGTCCCTGTGTCCAAGGCATGCCCCCCGCTTGCCATGACCATGGTCAGAGCAATGTGGTGGTATGGGCTTCTTCCCAATCTCTCCGCCATTGTTTTTAGATTCTGAATCTTGCCCGTCCTCATGTCCATGGTGGTGTCATCCACCACCACCACATCTTTGCTTCTCTGATAATCTTCCCCAGCTGAGGCTTTGAATGTTCATGGGCAGGACTTTTGAGTACAAGTGGGTTGAACTGCCCCCCTCCAGTTTGGATTGTTGTTACTTCACCCTATGAAGCTACGGCCAGGACAGTTAACTAAAAGGTGCCTCAAGTTTGCAGAGAACTTTGAGAACCCAGTTCACTTGCACAAAGAATACTTTGGACATAAACAATTTAACTAACTCAGCTTATTGAAGGTTTGGTATTCTGCTAAAGAAAAAAACAAAAACCAACCACCACCAATCACGATCTTGCTCAAGATTTACAAGATGAGCCTGACCAGCCTTTTGGTAATGCTTGGAGTTTATAGCATTGTTTGTTTTGAAGCAAATTATTCTATGGAAGAGTTATTTAAAAAGCGATAATATTGCTAAAGCTCGCTCACAAAGCAGCATACGGTTGTAAAACAGTTAAAATATGCCAGAGCTGTTTTTCCTGAACTTACTTTACTTAGCAGTAGGTACATTTTTCAGTCCCAGTAGTGACACCTATTGGGAACTGGTGGAAGGGAAAGGAACAACAAAGGTAACAGAAAAGAATTCATGTGATGTATTAAATGCTTGGCATCTATAAAATGCAGCACTTACAATATTCAGTGCACCTAGAGTGTTTTCTAAGAGAGCTGATCAATACAGAATTATAGGCAATTCTATTTTATTATTCCAAACACTTGTATTTATTTTCTGTTGCGTGCATTTAGAGCAATGTATAAATATTAGAGATTCCATCAAATTGATCAGCCATTGAAAATAAAATGAACTGAACTCATAATTACATTGCTACAGATTTTGTGTGCTACTTTTCCCATAGGATTTTTATATGATACTAAATAGAAAAGTGGACTGTGCTACTTTAAAAAATAACATAAAATAAAAATGCACCAACAAAAAGCATTAGCAGAGACCTCAGGCCTTCTAGTCATGAGCTAACCTCTGCCGTTAGACATTCTTTAGTGCGCAACTGGAAAATAAACATATGGAATCTATCAAAATTTGCCTGTGCAAAATAGATATTAGGGTCAACATTTAAGACCAACCTTTTAAGTTATGGTTTGCTATTATGCTATCATGGGAGCATATGTTTAAGCAGATATACTTGTGAGCATTACTTGAAACATGTCTACAGTTACAGTATGATCTATAATTCATTAAAGTTTAGCTCAAATACCAAGCCTTCCAGACACATCCTGTTTTTACTTAGCTTTTTCAAATGGGTATTGGAGGGAAGGGAGGGGGGGGGGGGGAGGTGAAATAACTCACTCAAGCTCACACATGAGTTCTGCATTGGGGTAGAACTCAAGTCCTAATGATTCATTTCAAAGCTATGATTTTCAAAATAGGTTGAAATCTTTGAACAAGTTAATGTGGGTAAAATCTTCAGGCAACAAAGCTATCTGGAGCATTTTACCCCAGATAAGCAAACCTGAACTATATTTACCTGAGGATAGCAATGTTCATCTGAATGTGGGTCAATTATATCCCACTCATGACCGCAATCACATAGTTACTTGGAGATAAATAACTACAGTGTGTTTACTTACCAATGGGGTACTTTCCTCCCTGGGAAATTCCTATGTAGTATCAATGTGGTTAATCTCAAGCCATACGTCTGCACACATGTGCAAGCAACCCTAGTCAGGGCAACTCGCACACACACCCACTATGGGGACTGTGGTGCATATACAAGTCATATGCAATGCGCGCACACATGTAAATATGCACATGAGTGTGTACGCTTCGCATGCAGGGTTTTAGGATCAGCCCCAGTGAGCATGAGGTAATTAATCCTTGTATCCTCAATCCATGGCACTCACATAAACAGTGTTACCCCCTGGGGTAAACTAGCCCTGTGTTAGTCTACGAAAGGTAAAATACTCCCAGTGTTTTGTATAAACAGGCATGAGGTTCACAATATTTCCATAAAGGGGGTGGGGGGGATATGGAAAAATTAGTTAACTCTGCATTCATTTTAACCTCTTAAATCTGAGGCTAATTCCAAATTAAACGTTTAAAGTTGTTTTCAAATATATTTGAAATTAAAATAACCTAATCCCCTCCTCCCCTGTACCAATAGGAGGGAGGGGCTGTTTGTTCTGCTCAGGTCTTGAAAGGAGGGGGGCAAGGAGTTGGGGGGGGGTCTGACCACATTTTGGGCTGGCTGAGGCTGTGTAGTGGAGCTCCAATGGCCAGCTGCCTGGGCTTTTGGGGCAAAGGGAGACTCCCAAGAGCATGTTCCAGGTGTCGTTTAAAGAATCTGTGCATCCCCCTGGCTGGCCTGAGCAGGCAGGAATGGTGGACAAACGAGGTGGGCTCACTCCAGCAAGGCCCGGACGGTCTGTGGATGGAGGATCTGGTTTGAGAGGTGTGGCAGTGGCAGTCTGGGGAAGAGCAGAGCTGGCCAGCAGCATGAAGGTGGCTTGGAGGAGTGCCTGAGGTTTCTGAGCCGGGGAAGGTTTTTGCAGCGAGCAGGGCTGGCTGGTCGGGGTGAGGATGGGGGAGGGAAGCTAGGCAGTCCCTTTCCTCTCCCATCTTCTTCTCCTGTTTGGGGCTTGGGGTTTCGTTTGTTTGTTTTAAGGGGGGGGGGATTCTCTCTCCTTCCTTCCTACTAGCTTGGTGTGGGAGTTAGTTCCAGCTGTTGAGGTTCGGTACCATTAAACAGAAAGACAAATAATATCATAAGCAAAAGGGTATGTACTGGGACTGGACATGCCTCCAGGCCTGCGTGCAGGGGGGAAGGCATGAAGTCTCGTGAAAAGGCAAGCCCAGGGTAATACACCTGGTGGGCCTCTAGAGAGCAGCACAGAGGCAGTTTCCTCTCCCTCCAGAAAAGAATACAGAGAATGGAGCAGTTTGCCAGTCCTTTGTGGGCTGCTCCAGCTAATCTTGCCCCTCCTCTTTGGGGAGAGGGCACCTCCCCTAGTGGAGATGGTGGTCCCCCCAAATTGGAACAGGTGGGTCAGGTGCAATACTGTTCCCCCATGGGAGGCGGGGTAGGCATGTCCTTAAGGAAGGAGGTTCCGAACTTTCAGAGTGCCAGAGATGAAAAGGGGCAGCCTAGTGAAGACCAGATCCAGGCATTGCTGGGGCAGATGGAGACTTTGGAAAAGAGTGCGTAGGACCTCGTGCAGCAATTTCCTTAGGAGCCCATGACAGGACAGAATTGGGACCAGCAGGTGGTACCAGCTGACAATAGTGGTGAGTCATGGCAGACTTGTCAGTCTGGGGGTAGGCTAATGTGCCCAGCTGTGTAAATCAATGGGGAGTGGTAGGAGCCCCAGGGGGCAGGATGCAGACAGGCTATATTGGACTGGGAGAGAGTGGTGCTCCTAGCCAGGGCAAGGAGCTCAGGCAGGTGCTGTTCAAGGTGTCATCAGTCCATCAAAGTGCGCTGTGACCCAGGGATAGGGCTGTAGTGGAATGTCGCAGCGGTAGCTATTTCCGCCGGAAACAACGTTTCCGCAATTAGTGGTACGGCGTGGCAGAGGCTTTCATTGCTCTAGTTTCATTCTGCTACTTCCGCAGTTCCGCTAATTTCATTCCGCTACTTCCACAGGCTTTGCAAAACAGCGGAAACATGAGATTTTCACTACTTCCGCCATTCTGCCAGCACCACAAAATAGCGGAACAGCGGTTTTCAGACAGTTTCCGCAATTTTTCCGCAATTCTGCAATTTGCAGAATGACGGCGGAATTAACGGAATGTCCGCAGAAAAGCCGCGGTGTGGTGTGGGCAATTCTGAAATGGCAGAATGGCATCGCGGCGCAATAACAGCTGCTGCCGCATCAGCCTTACCCAGGGATGGTACCCAGGGCAAGTCTGTATAGCACCTGTTGAAGTGCAGGAGGCTCCCATGTTGCGTGAGGGTTATGCCTCAGTATCAGCCCCCATTGAGGATCATCATTTAGAAGCAATTCATGAAAAGAAATGTATCGATATATTTTCATTGCTTTTTAGCAAACCTATTCCCGATCCAAAGGCAAAAAAGGAAGAGAAGGAGGAAGAGTGGGTGCAGTGCCCCAAAGCAGAGCAAAACTAAACTAATTGGGTTTCTGCTTAAACTTTGTTTAGTGGTGCTCTCCCTTATGATACAGGCTTGCCCTGAGAATGGCCCTATTTGTGGAAATATTTTGATACTCTCAGAAGGGCCTTTCAGCCAGGTAATGGTGCAGCTTGGTTGAGGTATAACAAGGCTTTTTGCCTGCAAGCTGCCATTTTCCCAGGGATTAGATGGGATATTCATGCACCTGACTTGCCATTGGAATGCATGACCAATTCTAGGAGTGCCCCATGAGTAGATATTGGTCGAAGGGTGAAGCTATGGCCTTTTGGGCCATTAATAATGCTGGTAAAGTGTTTTCAGCAGACATGTCTGTTTTGTCACAAATGCACTCAGTGCGCAGGGTCCTACACAGCCACTAGTTGCCCCATACAGAGGCAATTCCCAAGAAAAGCTAGGTAGCAAACGGGTCAATCAAAGAAAACTGGCTGCCTCAGCCAGCTTCACCCAGCATTTGGCAAAGGCCCAACGCAAGTCCTGGAGCAGCTGTTGTGGGATTACCCAAATCAGGATACTGCACGGTATATAATTCAAGGTTTGAAAGTCAGTTTTAGGATTCCTGCCCAGGGCATTAGGGTATACCAGCGAGCTGCTAATTTGAATTCGGTAAAAGGAATGGAGCAGATAGTTAGGGCCAAGTTTCAGAAGCAAGTTAGGGAGGGGAGCATGGTGGAAACATTTTGCACCCTTCCCATGGATGCCCTTTGTGTCTCTTCTCTTGGGTGGTGCCTAACTAGGCCCCGGGTGAACATTGCCTGATTCACCACTTGTCATACTCCAGAGGAGGGTCAGTGAATTATGCTATCCCACCTGAGTTTTGCACGGTGCACTATACCTCCTACAATTTAGTGGTCGAGATGGTGTGTGCCTCTGTGGCAAAGACACCATATTGGTAAAGAGCAATAATATATCTGCTTTTCATCAACTCCCTGCCCATCTTGATGATTTTGGCTGGTTGGGATCTGAGTTTGATGGGGAGTTTTACTTTGATAATGGGGTGCTCCATCTCATGTGTGGCTTTTGAAAAGTTCAGCTCCATGCTCAAGTGGTTCTGGAGGTCACATTATCTGGATTGACTACCTTTTCGTGGGTTGAGCAGGCAATGCCGGACTATGAAACCCTGCTCCAGATCTTCTGTGACCTAGCAGCAGAGCTTGGGGTCCCATTGGCCAATGAAAAGATTGAGGGCCCCATGACGTCCATTTACCTATTCAGGGGCTGAGATGGACTTTGTGGAGGTTGTTTTCTCATCTCTCTGTAAACAAGATAAAATTATGGGAAGGGATTGATAAGTGCATCTGGGCTCATAAAGTAATGCTCAGGGACCTGAAGTTCTTGCTCAGGAGTCTTAATTTCGCTTGGGTGGTGGCTCCAGGCAGGGCTTTATTTCCTCGCTTGCACGCTAAGGCATCAGGTGCTCTTGCCCCTCATCACCACATCTGGGTGACCCCAAAAAATGCATGATGATCTTAGAACCTGAGCCACATTTTTGGACAATTACAACAGTCTCGGGTTTTGGGGACATCAACTTTTATTGGAGACTGAGCTGCAAGTACAATCAGATGCAGCTTGGAGCTTTGGTTTTGGCTTTTATTTTTGGGAACAGTGGTGTGCCACTCCATAGCTTCCTGGTTGGTCTGGTAAAGGTGTTACCTGGGACCTCACCTTTCTTGATATTTTTTCCCACTGTGGGAGCAGTAAACTTGTGGACTCATGAGCTTGCCAACCAGAAAGTGCTGTTTTGGTGAGACAATTAGGCAGTGGTTCACATCATTAATTCCCTGTCATCTAACCTCCACAAGTCATGAAACTGGCGAGGGCATTTGTGCTTACATGTTTGAGGAATAACATTCTCTTTGTATCCAAGCATGTACCGGGCATAAATAACCATGTAGCTGATGCCCCCTCTCAATTTCTGATGGCTCATTTTCCAGAGCTGGTCCCAGAGGCGAGGGAAATGCCAGAGTAGATGCTGAGCGAGTTGTGGAACCTTGGATCTTAGATCTTTTCCATACAGTAATGGGTTCCTTGCCCCAAGAACCAGACTAGCTCATGAAAGTGTGTTTATTCAATTCCAGAAATTCCAAGTGAGTCATGGTTGGCCCCTTGGTTTCCCAATTCCCAAGCTGCAGGTGCTCTGCTACAGTTTGCTTTAACGCAGCTGGGTTTTGCTCTGGTACAGTGGCCAGTAAGTTCAGAGCTCTGGCATATTTCAGTCATTTGGCAGGAGAGGTAGTTCCTGACCGGGGTTTCTATATGCATAAGATGACAAAGTCCTAGTCAAGGGAGAAAGAGCAGCCACAGGACCAGAGTGTGTTTATTACCCCTGTCATACTTAAGGGTATGGTGGTGTCAGGTCAGGTTTGTTCTGAAGTTTTCAAGCTCTCTATTTTTGGCACTGCTTTTAAAGTAGCCCTTTTCAGCGCCTTTCATGTTGGAGAGTTACTCCCAAATTTGAGGGTGGACGTGAGTGGCAGGGCCCTTGTGGTTGATGATATAACACTTTGGGATGGAGTTCTGCTTCCGCACATCAGGTACTTGAAGTCGCATCAGCGAGATCTGGGCAGAAAGTTGTTGCATCCAGCAATGATTTGGAGCAGTGCCCAGTCCAAGCTATGGGTGCTTACTTGGTCTGCTGCCCTCGCTTTCCAGGTCAATTTATTTCAGTGATGCATGAATGTTTGCATCAGTTCAATTTGCCAAACAAAACCAAGTACAGCTACCACACTCGGTTTTTCAGATGGGGAGATATTCAGATGGGGAGATATGGGGAGACGTTTGGGATGTGGAAGTTTACTCGTCGGTGTGGGGGAATTTTGAGCAGATTTGTTTGGTTTGGTTCTATTGCTATTTGTTTCTTCTGCATTTTTTGACATTCCAAGTTTCAGATGGAAAAAGAGTTTGTGGATTCTGGGACACAGCCTGGTGTTCTGGGAAGCAAAGGAAGCAAGAAACAGTCACTGAGGATCGCAGTTAGGCCTAAGTTGCTTGGCTGAAATTTTATGGATTGGTAGGAAGGGTATGCGTTGCCATCAGTTGATGCCCACTCTAAATGCTCAGGGTTTTCCTCCTCCAGATGTTTTGTTGGTGTATCTGAGGGAGAATGACCTTCCTGTATCATCTGGGTTGGGTTTGATTAGGAAAGTAAAGAGGGATGGGGGTAACATCCAATGGATGTTTCCAGGGATGGTTGAGCATAGAGTTTCGCAAAGGGTGGTGGTGCCAAAAAGCGTGGATAGGGCCCACAAAAAGGTAAATAGGGAAGTGATTTTTGGCACAAGGTGGTCAAGATGTTTGTGCATATGGGGCATACGCCAAGCAAGGCATGAACTACAGAAAGGATGGGGAGTATCTCTCTAGAGAGAGGGTAGAGCTCTATTTGGAGCTAGTAAAAGCCAAATTGATAGAAGCTGCAGTCTGGGGTGAACGGAAACCAATCAAGCTAAGGTGGTGGCTCCTGGTGGCAGGAGTCCAGCACCAAACAGGAATTCTGACAAGTTTTCAAAAGCCCCCCTTAGATGTGCATCTCGGGGGTGGGGGTTGATTGTTTGGGGCTTTGCCCTGGGAATAAGGCTAGAACCCAACTGGAATCTTGGGTGGCCTTGGTTTGTTGGAATTTAAGGTTTAGGTGCTGGACCAGATTTGTAGGGTTGGGATGGGGGACCCCCACCTTCATTCCTCTGTCCCTCTATCCCTGACTGTTTGTGTTCAATAAAGAGTACATCAATTTTGAATCTAACACTTTGTGTCCTTGCCCCCTTCTGTGATGCAGCAATGAAGCATTTATATCAGGTTTTATGTAAATATGTTAAAAGAAAGGGCATTTCCTAACAAACTCACAAGCGTAAAATGTAGGCACAAAGCTACTGAGACCGGTACATGGTCAGGACAATTTTTCAATTTCACTGGGTAAAAAAACATTATTTGTAATTCTTTTGACTCCAACGACACAATTTTGCTAGGGTTGTTCAAGTTTATTTTAAGTTGTCTCTATTTGGACTTAAGCAGGCCCTGGACATTTGTTCTTGGCAGTAAAGCAAGACTCTTACATTATTTTGTATCAATGACTAGGGATGTGCGAATGCAGTTCGGAAGTTCAGAGTTCAGACCGAACTCAAATAGTTCGGTTGACAGAACCGAACTTTTGACCCAAACTCGAACTTGACCAAATTGTTCGGTCAAATCTGAACCAGTTCGGAAGGCCAAAAAACCCAATTTTGAATGTACGAACTCAGTTCGGAAGTTCAGAATTCGACCAAACTCAAACAGTTCGGTCGACTGAACCGAACTTTCGAACCTAACTCAATTTTCAAACCGAACTGAATTTCCAAACTCGGTTCTGTTCGCACATCCCTATCACTGACCAGTTAGAGTTTTGTCAATTGTACATTTATCAGACAGAAAGAGATCACAACAGTCTCTTATAAAGAGGATTGACGTGGCATCCAGCAAACAGAAAGAAAAGCAAATCTAAAAGGCAACTTTGGTAACATCCTGCAAAAAGTGAGAGGGGGGAGGAATGAAACAAGTTGTGCTAAAAGCCAGTATTCACACAACTACAGTGCATCTTTTTTCTCTGTGAAGTACTCTGATAAAAGTAGGTCAAGTTAAGGCATGTCCATTAGCTCTCCTATAAATAGACCACTTTGAGTTCACCTGCTTGTAACTAATGTAGAACAACAGAATTTTAAATTTTTTTGCTTTAGTCTGACAGGGTATGTTATTGCTGTGGAAAAAAATGTCATTTAGTCCTGTGTGGTTTTTAAAAGCAGAAGAGAGGACACTGAATATATGGAATTGGGACATTTATCTTTTCCCTACAGAAAAACAAATACACAAGCCTTCACCTATAAGTTCAGAGATCTGAAAGATTTCATTAGAGATATATATGAGCCACATAGCCATCTCCTGACTAGAAGACAATGGAAAAGAGAAAATTCTATGTAAATCACTTCCCACTTTTGCAGTAAGAATAGCTGTATGCTTGTTATTCACTTCATCTTTTCAAGGACCAAGGCTCCATGGATTTTTCTCCCACATGTTCCTGAACGAATGTTTTTGAACACTAAATAACATTTTTTATTTGGGAATGTGAACGTGTCAGACAATTTTCAATTCTCTCTCATATCTCTCCCATACTTATGGTCGTCTTTTACCTGAAATAATCCCTAGCTGCCCGATTTGCAGATGTGTATCACAATGCAGGGTTTTCACTGGCTTTAACTAAGTACAGCAGAATTAAGTCCCATGGGTAGTGAACCAATCCAAAAGTGAGCTACAAGTGTTGTGTTCTGTTCTCTGTCACTTTGAAAATGACCTTACTCAGTCAGGCTTTTTAATATCAAAATTCAGTTCTGGGTATTTTTTCCATTCCTGCAAAGCAATATTTTGGGATGTCATTAGAACATTAATAAAAGTCTCCCCTTTTAAAAATGTAATTAAACCACAAAATGTGTGTTCCAATAATGCAAAGGTCTCTAATATTCTGGATAGTTTAGTGTTGTTGTATGTACTTCAACTATGAATTTCCTTAAACCTTGATTTTTTAAAGGGGAGAATGGCAAGATACTAACAACATCCTGTGTTACTAACATCACATTATTAAAACGGGGGGGGGGGGGGTAGATCCAAATCCAATTTACTTTTCATTTCTACTCATGTAACCAGTTTATTGCATTTCACTTTGCTTAAAGTGGAGGGGTCGGTTTTGCTTTCCTGTTTATGGTTTGTTTCACTTCCAGCCAACTTGCGTGAATGCAACATTGCTAACTACACAGGTGAAGATCTACAATCTTCGCCAACAAAGCTGAGTATGAATTAGGGATATCCAAGGCTAAAGCAATGAATCTCCAAAGGCTGAACTAAGGTGCTGCACAGCCAGACTAAGGCCCTTTTTACACAGGCCTCTCCCACTCATGAACACACAGAAATCTGCATGTTTATGAGTGGGCACAATCCGTGTGATGGACTTGGTGCATGTGCATGCGGTGGGGTGGGGGGGGGGTGCGCTCCTGCCTCACACACATCCCCACGCACAGAGCAATCGAGGGAAACGGAGGTTGTTCCATGCGTGGGGATTATTGGGGGATGAGTGAGAGGCCATGTGCATGTCCCCCCCCCCCCCAACGCACGCACCAGCTCACCCCACACCGGCAGCGCCATGTAAAAACGGCCTTACACTCTAGCCTTGTATTATTGGGTGCATAATGAGATACGGAAATCTCAGCACATATAGTGACACACACACACACACACACACACACACACACACACACACAGAGTGTATTACAGTGGGCGGTATCTTTACTCCCACACCTACATGGTGAGAAAATCCCTGAGCTCTCAATGCAGACTGCTGTAAGAGGTCTTTAAAAACCCTTATTGTGAGCCCCTCCTTCGATACCTTGGCTGGTGAGGGAGGAAGGGTTGCACCATTAAGCACTAGAGATATTATAGGAAACTGGGCTGAGTTTGCTGTAGCATAGGCCCCCAGGGCTGTCTAAATTATGCCAGAGGTTGTAGGAATCAGGATCATATAGGCGTAAGTGCATCATTAGAGACCCATGCATGACTAGAGAACCTCCCCGTCCCTCCCCCCGTCACACATCTCTCTGAAGCACAGCACAAGCACTTGTCCCAATATCTAAAGTTTGGGACCTAGAGAATAACTGATGGATCCCTTGTAACTTAAATGTTTCAAATTCACTGTCCGTAATTTGGTGGATTCGTTTTCCTTTTTTAATATTTTTTCTAACCTACCACTCTTCCCTGGAAAAAAAAAAAGCTAAACTAGCCTAAGCTTGCTCCAATTAGCCTTCCATGTTGAGATGTTAAGTTGCAAGATAGAGCACTTACCTGACGGGGCCAAAACCAGTCATTTTTGCAAACAAATACAAGTCATTTTTAATTGTATGTTTGAGCTTCTTGGTCAATTTATTTTGCTAAAGTCAACATGAAAAACAATTTCAAACTGCTCGGAGAATGCTTAATTTGCAAATGTTCAATTTCAACTGCCTACAGGGTTACAATCTGGTCTTTGACAAAATAATTTTTTTTAATCAGAAGCATTAAATCAAATTAAAAATAAATAGTACTTTGCACTTCTGTACAGTCTTCCAGCACAGTACAGCAAAGCACGTCACAAACATTAATATTTGCTTTAGAGTACCACTGCAAAATGGCTAAATTTTACTGTGTGAGATACAAAACTGAGTCACCAGGTAAATAAGGCCTAGAATTTTTAAAACTGGTCATTGATTTTGAGCTGCCTGCATTTTTCTATTCCGTTCTAAGACCACAATGAACTCCACAGCATACCTCCAACATTTTCCGCAAGCAAGGAGGGATAAACCCAGCCTCCTTGGCCTATAAGCTCCACCCGTGAGTGGATGGATATGCTCCGCTCTCTCACACACGCCTCCCAACATTCCAAATAACAGAGACAGATGCTCTCTTGCTTATCATTTCACTTGGTTTCTTGTCATTTCATAATCCCTCCAATGTCCTTTCAAGTGCTTTTTCTGTGAGACAGTGAGGAAAGAAGTGCCCGAGACGCCTGTCCTTTTATTATTTATTATTTACATTTTTATCCCGCCTCTCGCGCCTGATGGCAACTCAGATAAATGCATGTGATATAAAACAATACAAATATAAAATACATCAACAACCAAAAGTCCCTGCTGTGCACTAAATACTCCCCACCCCCAATTAACCCACCCCACCACCCTCCCCCTGCCAAAGGCCTGACAGAAGAGCCAGGTTTTACATTGTCGACAAAATGCAAGAACATCCAGGCTGAGGCGAATCTCCACCACGAGGGCATTTCACAATGATAGGGCAGCCATCGAGAATGCCCTCCTGTTCATCTGAACCTGGCTATAACGTGGGACTTCCAGGAGGGCACCTCCGGACGACCACAAGGACCGCCCAGGAAGTGAGGCAATCTCTCAGGTAAGTAAGGCCCAGGCTGGGCTTTATAGATTCAATCCTTTTGAGAAGAAACTATACTCATCTGCGATTTCAGCTGATTTGATCCACTGTGTTGGAAGGTAGATTTACCAAAATTCAGTATAATTTGAGGTATTGTATCTGCTCAAAGCAGGAGACTGAATCTATAGAGCACCAAATGTTATACTAGTGTCCATATTATTGTAACCTGAGGGATGTATGGCTAACGCCTTTAATGGAGAAGGCAAGAAGGATAAAAAGAGAGAAACTGATGTATTTCTTAGTCACCTTGACAACACCTGAATAACTGGTTATAGTTGCTACATTTATTGGTTTGGTTGGAAAAAGGAGAAATTTATACAATCATGCATTTTAGGCACTCAGCAAGCTGTTCGCTCCAAACTGGTGGATGATTTGTAATAATATCATCAGATAACTTTGGTGGGTTATAAATAGTGTTCGGTTGTTAACTATTTTTTATCTAATGTGCATCTGGGCTGGGTGTGAACTATTCTTGCATTTGAGTTAATAGTAAACTATCTCTAACAAACTTATTGGATAATAATGATGCTTGGTCTATGGTACTTATGTATATGAACATATACGGTTTTACTGAAGTCTGTATATGAATATTATCGTTTGATACGCTGCTAATTTTGTATTTGGGGCTAGAGCGAAAGCTAGTGCCATGAATAAACTTGACTTGATTCACTCCTTTTGTCTCTCCCTCTTGAAAGAGGTATGTTCACCCCTCAAAAATGAACAGTAGTATTCAGCTCCCAACAGGGACTGTCCTTCCAAAATAGGGACGGTTGGGAGGTATGCAAGTAATGCAAGCATCTCTGAAAACATAGGATCACCAAGGAGCACAGGAAGTGGTCAGGATCTCAGACAACACTCACAATGTGGGTTTGTAGAACTACATTGAACAACTTTGTTGTGAGAATGAGCATCAAAGCTTCACTGGCTCCGATATAAGAATGTAGCTTTAAAGTGCACCGGAGCACCAACTTCCACATGAACTTTCTATAGAGAATTCATGAAATTAACAATAAAGTTGTATAAAAATAAATCTTTCCATTAATTATGCTGCCTTCTCAAGATTCACTCCTTTCACTTACCACTATCTCCAAATCTCTGACCTGGGGGATAAGGACACATAGTGCCCACCAATCTTCTCTCTTGGTACAACTTCCCACAATCTGTACTAATTCTTTAACTATGTAGTAGAGATTTCTTCCATCTTTCTAGGCATAAGCCACTCTGCAGCATCATGTAAGAATAGTATTTTATTTTATTTTTTGCCACAAAAGAGTCATTCAGCTGTAGAAAATATGGCCAGAAAACTTGTGTCCCAAGAAATGCAAGTGGGTTTGCAGGAGAAAGTTACTTTTTGTTGACCTCTTTGAATAATCTGCAGGAAGATAACTGAACCATTTATTTATATTGGCCTTAAACAGCTCTAGAAGAAGCCACAGAATCATTGTCTGAAAACAATTGGGATATCACAAATGGCATTGTGTCATAAGAACGTAATGAGTGCCATATTGAGTCAGACCAATGGCCCATCAAGCCCAGCATACTGTCCTCCAACAGTGGCCAATCTCGATAGCATGAGAGAAGAACCAACAGTCACAATGGGCAATCCATTCCCCGTTGTTCACTCCCAGCTCCCGACAGTAAGAAGTTCATCCCGTAAGCTACTTGGTTAATAACCATTAACGGACCTTGTCACAAAGGAACATAGGGTCACACGTGTGGTGCTGGCCTACACGTAGGCTACAAAGCCTAATAAATATGTAAAGCTGGATGTCAAACATGGCTGTCATGTTGAGAACGGACAGCTCAGTTCATGTAATTATGTGCTGTTAACTGACAGTTGGGAAACTCCAGGAAGTGTCAACATGGAAGCCTAGCCAGACAGAAACCCATTTACTTGCAAATTAAGCTTCCTGTTTACCTGTTTGCCTGGGTTGCCTACGTGAGGAAACACACAAGCTTATGAGCAGAAAGCTCGAACAAAGAGACCATGAAAAGGTATTTAAAGGGAGACAAGACAAAGGAGAGGGACAGAGCCATCTTGAGCAATCTCATCTGCATTCTGGATCCTGCCAGCTAGCAAGGCTGGAAGACATGCACTGAGACCAGGACTTTAATTTCTAACCTTAAGAACTGGAGCCCAGCCAACATCACCAAACTGGCTGTGTACGGACTGATTCTATGGACCTTTGTAGGGTAAGATTCTTACCTAGGAATTCAACAAGTATAGATTAGGAATGCGTTATATTTAGCTTTGATTCCTAGTTAACACTCTGTATCAACTACCTTGCTTAATGCTTATATAATCAATAAACATTCTTCTTATCTTTATGAAGAAGTGTCTGTGTCTAACATTGGAAACACAACGAGCTACAAGAGTTTTCAAACTCTTGCGAACCAAGAGAATAAAGAGTCTGTAAACGGAAAGGATCAGGCCCTTGGGTGACAAATGGGTTGTCCCTGCTGCAGGATTCAATCAGCCAGAGAGAAAAACTGATTCAAGTCGGCTGTAAGCGAGGGAAACTGAGTCACTCAAACATGGTAAAATGGGAGTGCGGACCTCCAACCTGTGACAGTCCTACTCTCCAAGAACTTATCCAGTCCTTTTTTAAACCCAGCTATACTACTGGCCTTGACAACGTCCTCTGGCAACAAATTCCATACGTTAATTATGCGTTGAGTGAAAAAGTACTTCCTTTTATTTGTTTTAAATCTGCCGGCAGATAGTTTCATGGAGTGTCCCCTAGTTCTAGTAGTATTTGAGAGGGTAAATAACTGATCCCTATCTACTCGTTCCACATCACTCAAGATTTTATAAACTTCTATCATGTCCCCTCTCAGTGTTTTCATCCCTGAACTAAAGAGACCCAGCTTGTCACACCTCCCCTTGTACCGAAGCCATTCCATACCCGTTATCATTCTCATTGCCCTTCTCTGTACCTTTTCTAGTTCAGCTATGTCTTTTTTGAGATGGGGCGACCGGAACTGCACACAGTATTCCAGGTGTGGTCGCACCATTGATTTGTATAGAGGCATTGTGTTCTCTATAACTCCTAACATTTGGTTTGCTTTTTTGACTGCTGCTGCATAGTGGACTGAGGATTTCAGTGTGTTGTCCACAATCGCGCCCAGATTCTTTTCCTGAGTGGTAACTCCTAGCTTAGTACCCAGCATTGTGTATGCAGAGTTTGGTTTATTTTTCCCTATGCGCATCACTTTGCACTTGTCCACATTAAATCTCATCTGTCATTTAGATGCACTTGTCCACATTAAATCTCATCTGTCATTTAGATGCACTTGTCCACATTAAATCTCATCTGTCATTTAGATGCCCAGGCACCCAGTCTCATAAGATCCTGTTGCAGTTCCTTCACAGTCTGCTCGTGTTTTGACTACCTTGAATAACTTGGTGTCATCTGCAAATTTGATCACCTCACTCTTAACGCCCTTTTCCAGATCATTAATGAATGCATTAAACAGCACCGGTCCCAATACAGATCCCTGGGGCATACCACTTTTTCATCTCTCCATTGTGAAAACTGTCCATTGTGAAATGTTTTGAAATTAGACTTTCTTAAGCAGAGAGAGAGAGAGAGACCATTTGCATACATAAAGTATTTACATTATTTATTTTATTTTACAAAAAATTTTTATCCCGCCCCTCCTGCCCACAGGGCAGCTCTGGATGGCGAACATTATAAGCTCACTGGGTTCATATAGAGTTTCAGATGACGTTGAATCCATACAGGTAAAAGTTCTGATGTACTTTAGTGTACTATGTGAAACCCCCAATGGATTTCACATAGCCTTAGTGCTGACATATTTCAACATGTAAGCACAGTTCAACCCGCAATTTTTCCATCATTATGGGTTCAAGTCACTTCTTAACGTTATTGGATTGTAGCTTTTCTTAAGTTTGATTTTTTCCAAGATGATCCTTCAAAAAAATCACACTGTGTAAAACAGTGAAACAGCATAATAGGCAAGGCGAGCAAGTGAAATCTATAAAATTGATGAAAAGCAGTTTCTCTCCCTTCTCTCTCCTTACATATAACCTTACATATAAATAATGAACTCTCTCTCTATTGCCATATATTTTAAAACAAAGAACTACTTTTAAAATCTCACTGAAGCAGAGTTAGGAGAAGTTAATAAAGGCTTCCTCAGGGATTGGGAACCATGGTTATTTAATGTATTAATAATGACCCAGAAGAGGAAGTAGATACCAAAGCGGTAAAATTTGCTGGTGACAAAAAATTATTGAGGTTAGGTTTAAAAAATACCAAAAAACCCTAAGAGTTTTATGATAAACTCCAGAAGGATCTAATTAGAACAGTGTATTGAGGAGGCTGATGACTAAGGAAACTTAACTTAGATAAATACAAGGTCAAAAAAAATACTGGGAAAAGTAATCTAAACTTTTCATAATCATTGATGGACTCTGAACTCTCAGGAACCTCTAAGGGAAAGAAAACACAGATAGTTCCTGGAAAGGTCACTGATGACTCTGGTCAGCTGAGATCAACAGCTGAAAACAGCAAATGACAGAATTAGTAGATGATTGAGAATGGAATGCATGTAACTATATCTGGATTTTACTAAAGCATCTGGACAGAGGGTTGTGCTAAATCTTACTTGGAAAATTATTATGTTTCTCAATTATTATCTCAATCCCCGTTTCCTCAGCCCAATGAAGTAAGTGAAGTAAGACATCCAGTGCAATTCATAGTTTAACTATATAGATACTGTACAACAAATGAAAATATTGGATGAGTAAGATGATATGTTCTTTCATGAAAGAATATCAAAACAAAAGAAAAATTAAACTTAACCATAAAACCTAAAGGAAGTTGCACAGACATTTCTAGTGGATGGTGTAATATGGTCAAATTCATCCAAGTAGCTGTGCTGATTTCAAGAAGAAAAAAATATCCTAGATTGTAAGGGCCTCGGGGGAGGGACCTATCACAAATCATGATTGTCCAGCAGTACAATCATAGTGGATGCTGGGAAAGACTGGAGGCTCTATCAATTGCACTGGAAATAAGGAAACAGTTCATATTTCATTTTGAGGTCCAGGCAAACGGGCTAGCGTAGGAAGAGCAGCAAAGGTAACACTCCATTTATGCCAGTCCTGGTCTGGTCACAATTTCACTGAGAATGAGCCCAATCCCAAACGCTGTGGATCGCGCACGCATGAGCCGCAGTGTTTGGGATCAGGCTCAGTAACTATTAAGAGGATTTTAAAATATATCAGCCCAGAGGGGAGGATTTTTGGAAGGGGCGGGGGGGGGGGCTGCATATGCAGAAATACCAAATTAAGTAGCAGGTGGGCGATAGCGCCACACCACACAGCTCTACCCAAGTCACACTCAATAGCAATAATTTTGATACCACAATGGTGTAGAGAAAAGACAACAAAAACAATGGAAGGATTAACCACCCCACCCCCAAGTATCTAAAGGATTATCAACTCCCAAAACAGTAATCTCATTGTTTTGAAGTTAGCCTCTAAGTAGTTCCAGCACCCAAACAAATGAAACCTAACAATGGGGAGAAGAACCCACCATAAAATATTTTTTACAAAATAAGAAGAGCCATTAAAATAGCAAGGGGAGGGAATGGGCTGCCCCAGTGAAAATGTCCTTGCAGCTTCCTTCCTCTTAAATATTTCTTCTCTCCTTCTCCTGGTGGCTTCCTGCAAGGCAACCCACAGCAAGAGCTTCTCCCCAGCGGGTGGGGTTGCACTGTGGGCTGGCACTGCAGCAGCGACCTGCCTTCAGAGCAAGGCTTGGCAATAGGGAGTGGGGAAGGCTAAAAAAATTTGGAGAGAAAAATGTTTACCCCCAAAATATGTATATATCCATACATATGAATATATGCTAAAATGGAGGCCACAAGGTGTTGCACTAGGCAATATTCAATGGTATATTATACAGGAGGCCAGAAGGGAAGCAATTTCAAGGGGAGAGGTCTATCTTCCCAATCCCCGTGGTACTGTGCAACCTGGTTTGGGCCAAACACTCTAGGGGACACACACAAACCGCTATGTGAGTGGGTAAGCTGCATAAGCAAAAACACCCCAGGAATAGCTGGACAACAGTGCAAATTGGTTAAATTTTCAAGGTTCTTTCCATAAGCATTAGGGCCTGAGCTTTTTCTGAAAAACCAAAAGAAGATAACCATGATTTTATTATGATTATCTTTATACTTTAGTCTTGAAAAAACACCTTACATTTGTGAGAGCTGTCCAAGCGTTGACAGCCCTGAGAGTAATTTATTGGGGGGGAGGGGGGTTGAAAAAATAACGTATTATACAGCTTTGGGCTCTCTAGTTGCATTGTTGTGTTAAAATCATGAACATTCTATACATAAAAAATCCAAATAAATTTCTCTATCACTATGAAATTTGCTAGTAAGGACTGCTTTGATGAGGGGTAGAATATTCCAAAATTTCAAGCAAATTGGATGAAAAACAAAAAAGTTACAGACATTTAAATTTCACAGGCAGAATGGTATTTTAAATCCTATGCAACTATTTTTGCTCCTGAAGACTTAGTTCAGGGAACAGTATTAAGAAATCTAGCAGTGCTTGAAAATTCAAGTATGGCCTGAATGGATTTAATGTTTTTGGTTTTTGAAAATCTGCTATATAGTTTTGAAGTTCTGTTGTTCTGAAGTGCCCATTTTGGCAAATGGGAAGAATGAGAAAAGAAGTTTGCCGTGGTCTTTTTCACTAGCATTCTATCTATTGCGTTATATGTGAGGAGATGAGTTTTTGTGAAGGTTACTGTTGTACGGACGTGTGTGGCATTTATTGAAGAGTATGGGTGGACATAGCTAGTGCTGACTCACTGGCTGGCTGCTCCAGTTGCCAAGCAAGCTCCGCAGCAACTGAAGGAATAACAACTGGAAACAACAGAGACAACAGGAATACTAATTGGAAGGAATGCCAGTAGGCCTTAATGGGCAGTAAACCAATAAAATTTCAGATGCTTAACTGAAACAAAAGGAGTGAGGGAGGATCTGAAATGCCAAAGAAGGTAGGGTAGGGTGCAGGATTAAAAAGGGCAGGAGGGAAAAAAAGTGAGGTGGCTACAGAGAGGAAATGGAAAGACAGAGAGGGGAGCTGGGGTGAATGACAGGTAGGAGGCCATTCAGAGCATCTGTAATTATGGGGGAGGGGGGTGGAATGATGAATAGGAGGACACTGAAAGCAGCTGGAGTGACATGTGACTGGGTAGGATAATGGGAAGGAGGCCACTGGGAGTGACTGGAGGGGGGGGCAGGGTGGAATGATGGGTGGTTGGTCTCTAGGAGCAGCTGAAATGACGTGAGCCTGGGTGGAATTACAGGTCTGAGGACATTGGGAGCATCTGAAATGACAGGGAGCTAGGTGGAATGACATGTAGGAGGCCAGAGGGAGAGGCTGAAATAATGGGTAGGAGGGCATGGCTGAAACGACGGACAGCTGGGTAGAATGAAAGGTAAGAGGCAACCAGGAGCAGCTGTAATGATGGGTGAGAGAACACCAGGAGTAGCTGAAATGATGGGAACCAGGGTGGAATAACGGGGGTGAGGACACAGTGCCCCCATATCATCTTTTCATTTCCTCTACAAGGCTTCCTCACTCGCCGCCCCGGAGAAGGGATAGATGGGAGATCGTATGGAGTTACGGGTATTGAGGAATTTTACAAATTGGATAGAATTCCTTTAGGCACGTAGCTGACAAAGATCAGGGCTGCAAGGGAAACTCTTCAGGGAGGAGGGATCTGCAAAGCAATCTCCCATCCTACTCCTACCTTCCCATGAAACTGAGATGGCAAATCCAAGGTGGAAAGAAAATTATCCTGGTGAAAGCGACAGACCTGGAACTGAAAGGGAAACTCACTGGGAAACTGCTCCCAGTTTCAAACCAGACTATCTGGTGAAAGTGACAAAGCTGGGGACTGCAAGGGACAAAAGGAGGGTTCTTTGAAGCAATTTCCCTTTCCACCACTCCCCGGTGATACTGTCAAAGATGGGGCTGAAAAGGAAACTCACTGGGACAAGGGACTGTGTCAGGAGAGAGAAACTGCATGTGGTTACATGCATTGAGGAATGGTATGCGAGTTGGAGAGAATTTCTTTAGGCGCATAACTGAGAAAGTTTCGAGATGCACGGGAAATGGTCCAGTCAGGAGGGATCTACACCCAGGAAATGGTCCAGTCAGGAGGGATCTACAAATGGGAAATGGTCCAATCAGGAGCTCTACAAAGCAATATCCTGCAGTCCCTCTTCCCCCTCCTGATGAAATTAATGACATTGCTCCCAGGTGTAAAAAAAATCCCACTTGTGAAACTTACTAAACTAACTCCCTTCACGTATGTGAGGTTATTCTTAAATTAAAAAAAAAAAAGCAGCCTTTGGTTTAAGAGAGGAGGTAAAGCTCTTAAAAAATTCAGACGTATTCCAAAAAGCATGGAAATTGTAAGTTAAGGCTCCTCCCTCAACCTGGACACCATGTAAGCACTAGTAAAGACATTGTACAATCCTGCGTACTATTCCTGCTTACAACTTAGGCCCCATGCACCCACACTTTGCCTTGGTCTTTCCGCCCCAATCCTCTTCCTCTTTGTAGGTTGGGGAGCAATACTGAAACTGGGGAGAGCAGGGGGCACCTTACTATTCCCTTCCTCCCTGCTTTTCCCTATATGCTTTCATACAGGTTGGGGAGAATGAGATGAATGTGGACAGCAGCGGCTACTGGCAACCCGCATCCAGATCGTAACAATCAGAGTCTGGCTCAGGCTCAATTAATACTGAGACTGGAAGTGGAAACTTTTGGGAGGCAGGGCTAACCTTGCTGTTTCCTGCCTTAGCGATGTCTCTATTAGGTAAGATGGAGATAGTTCTGTGGTGGGTAATATTGTAGCAACACCCCTCCATGAAGCTTTGTTGAGGTAGTACAGACAGCACTGACATTAATATGCTTAAGCATCTTGGAGCAAGTGTCCAGGTGCAGATGTGTGAAATGCAGATATAGATGGTTTGCACTGTTGTAGTACAAACACAGTATGTTCTCGGGAGAGGGGGGCATTGTTTGTTAGAGCTGTGCCTTTACCAGAGCTTCCAAACAGGACGTTTCATGAAACAGTGAGTGAAGGAGGGTAGGGGTGCCCAAAATATGCCATACCCACAATTACTCCTCAAGTTACCACTTACCCGACAAAGCTTTATTCTTACTGAAAAAGCAGATCTTCTGAGGTGAGAGTTTGCTAAATTGTACACTGGTACACTACAAATGTGTGGCAAGAAAGGACATTCCAAAATAAAGAGCAGTCCAAGGGATGATTTTTGTGAGTACTGAGCAAGGGGGAGTATGAAATGAAGCAGAGTTAAACTGCTTGCCGTTACCGTGCCGGGGGAAACATATGAGAGGAAATCTCATGGTGGGGAAACTAACATGAAGCTTGGAACGTGCACGGAGTTAAATGTGTCATATAATGTGTCTCACATTTTCAATCACAAAAGGCAGCGCTGGATTTTGCACCTTGCCTTTCGTGATTGAAAAACAACATGAGACGCATCATATGATGCTTTTAACCCCGCACCCATGTTCCCTAGCTTCACGTTAGCTTCCCCATCATGAGATTTCTTCTCGTAAGTTTCCTCTGGCAAGCAGCTTTATTAGTGCAGAAGCAGGGGAAACTGACAGTGAGGAAAAGTATTACCACTAGTTCTCCCACAATACACTCAGTATAGTACTTCACTGCATGACACAAGAGGGCAAATATTGAGCAGATGCACCTGAGCTGCTGCCTGAGCTATAAATGAAGAAGAAATTGTGGCCACAGTGAAGACAGAAGTCAAGCACATAATATAGGGGCAGGGAGGAGCTTGCTGTTTCCAGCTTCAGTGTTGCCCCCAGCCTGGAGAGGAAAAGAATTGGGGCTGGCTGGGAACCTTATGTTTACCACTGATCGTGGACGCGGAGGTAAATCAGTCGGTTCCTGCAGCATTCTCTCTTACAAATGACAGGGCTCAAAATCCAACCTGTCATTTGCAAGAGAATATGTACCAGGACCCACCAGATGACGTTTTTACCTTCGTGCCTACATTCAGAGATAAACGTAAGATTCCCAGGCAGGAGATTCCACATGCAGGAGTTTTTCCAGGCTAGGTAACGTGCGCAAGCAGTCAAAGTGGGGGTGCATGGAGCCTAAGCTGTAAGTGAGCACAATATGTGAGATTGTACAAAGTCTTTCCTGTTTACATTGCCCACACGTTAAGGGAGTAGTCTTAACTTACAATTGCCATGCTTTTTCAAGTATGACTGAATTTGTAAGAGCCTTAGCTTCTCTCTTAAACCAAAGGTTTTTTTTTATCGAAGAATAACCTCACTTACATGAAGGGAATTAGTTAACTAAGAGGAGAATTTGCACAGAAATCCATAGTTATTTGGCAGGCATGAATCTCAAGGGAAGAATTGTTCAGTGGAGAAAGGGTACACAGCTGGGGAAAACGGGACGAAAGAAAAAAGAGGAAGTTGGGGACAAATAAATTGTGGAACTATCTTTTAAAGGAAAGGCTACAACACCCCGTTGCTCATAAGATTCAAAAGGAGACGAGACATAGTGCTGGAAAACATGCTGCCAGGATTAAGCTAGCACCTAGTTAGAGAATGGACTAAATGGACTAATAGAATAACTGGATTTAAAATAACTAGATAACTCTATTACCATTAACAGCATTCACAGCTATAAAAGCTTAAACAGTGTTGCTATGGTGATCAATCCTTAGGTTACATGGACTAGGAAAGAAATTCAGACCAACTCCTTTTATCCCAGATTAGTGTCATACAATTTGCCAGGTGCATTATTAACTCTTCTCTCATCTACTTCCCATCCTCTTTTTAAATACCAGTATTACAAATTGGCCTAGAAAATGGAATTCAGGCCCAAACAAAATTTAGACCGGTGCTTGGGACTCTGCTTCTGTGTTGAACAAAATTAATTAATAATGTCCTACGTTGCAGGGTTGTTGCAAGGGTGAACTAGATAAGGATTGTAAAACAAACAAACAAATAAATGTTTATGTAGCCTCCTTTGCATATACGTGGTCCAGAATAAAAAGGGTTAGAGTATACACACTTTTCAATACAAGATCATCAAATACTTAGGTTCACATGAAAAATAGAAGGTGGGCAAAGCAAACTCAAGTTTCATAGCTCAAACAGTAGTGGTCACCTTGCTCTGTGCTATACCATCCAAAGACAGCACAATCCCCAGCATGAGGGACAGAAACACATCATCAAGTAGACACACCTTGCCTTAGAATCACATTTTTATCAAGTTGGTTGGAATAAAGGCAGCACAAAATCACCAGAGTAAGAAGGAGACTGCAGCAGTATGGAAAGCAAGTACACAAACAGAGGAGTGAGAGAAGAATGTAGAGGAAAGGACTTTGCTTGGCTCCGGAGTTGGAAAAGCGAGCAAACAACCGACAACAGGAGGTTGAAGCGGAGTAAAGGCTATGAAGGTCTATGGAGGTCAGTAAAAAGTCTGAATTTGAATGAGAGCTATGGCAGAGAATAAAAGAGGGGAGTAGCTCGGGGGATTGTGTAAGGGAAATTGCTGCTATCTGCCTTCTGAATGGACTGGAGGAAATGGGACAAAAACTGCCAGGCCAGAAAACAGGAGTCCAGGGAGACAAGGAGTGTTTAAAAATAGCACCATAATCATGGGTGGAAAATAAACCAAACGACAGCCCACATTAGCACCCATCAGGTGGGTATTTGCCAGATTTTAAGCCAGTCTCTCAGAATTCATCCAAGATAGCGCTGGCCCATTGTGTGGCACACTGTGTACTAATGCATGACCTCATTATCACGTATCATGTATTAGGTTCGCCCACAACCTCACCCACATCCAAGTCTGCCAGCATCACAGAGTTGCGCCTAGCACGGCTGCTAGAGCGATTGCATTCTCTCAGCTGACAAGCAGCTGCAAGAGAAGAAAGCAAGCTCTGGTGGAAAAGGGGGGGGGGGGGGGAGCCGTCACAATCAAAGAAGGCTTCTTCCCCAGCCATGACCCTCCACCCCCACCCATTAGAAGCAGTGCTCGCATGCTTGGGTGACTGCAAGAGGAGAGAGCAATTGCACTCTCTCAGCTGAGAGGCAGATGCAAGAGGGGAGCTTGGGGGGTGCAGGAAGGACATTCTAACAGAGGACCTGTGCCCGCACTCCTCTCCCCGTTTGGGAAAGGAACCGAGGGGAGGGAGGGGCAAGGCTCCTCTGGATGATCTGCGGGGCTTCTGTGCTCCCCTGGGTTCCTTTCCCAAATGGAGAGAGAAGTTCAGGTGCAGTTCCTCTGGAGCCGGTTCTTCCTTCACCACGCTCTCTCCTCTTGCAGCCTCTTCTCAGCAGAAAAGCTTCTCGCTTTCTCCTCTTGTAACCACCCGAGCGCTGTTTCTGATGGAAAGAGGGATCATTGCCAGGGAAGAAGCCTTCTATGGCTGTGACATACACACACACCGCTGCCCCCTTTCCATCAGAGCCAGGGCTGGGGAGAAAGTGCTGAGTGATGTCACCAGTAGCAGCTACTGTCACAGCACATGAAATGCAGGCAGGGAGCAGCCCATTTATAAGCTCTACACGCTACAAAATGGGAGTGGAGGCTGCACAGACCAAACACAGACTCCAGCAGGCTATTGCCTCATTTGCCTCCCCCCCGCAATGGTGTGAGCCATGAGCGAGCGTGTTGCACTCACCCATACATTGCGAGTGCTAAATCTAAGAAAAAGTCCTAAGGTGTGCAGGATTGGAAGGACAGGCAGGATGGGAAGGACAGCGATAGAAGGACTCCTGGATCCCATCAAACTGAAGCAGCAAGCAAGGTAGCTTGCCAGAAAGGAATGGGGCCGAGAGGAGGTGGCAGCATGTTTGGACAGGGGAAGGAAGGGGGTTGGGCAGGAACACAACCTTTATTTCTTTGTTTGAGTAGAGGCTGGGGAAAGGCCAGCTAGGGTGAATGTGTGACGTAGCGAGAACAGGCAAGACTGGGGTGTCATACCTCTGGATTTTTCCCACTCTCGCTGCCCGCAACGTCTTCCACTCCTGCCTGTTATGTGTGAGTCTGCCTACACTAAGGCAACCTCACTGATGGCATGTCAACATGGATTAGCCCAATGGAGGTTCCCCTCAGTCCCTGTCACAAACAGTGCGCAGGTGTCTACTGGAAAACGAACATTCAAGGAACGTGTTCAAGGAACGTGTTCAGATAACAGACAGCCAGGTGAACACCAACTTAAGGTTGGCTAGTGTGCCATTTGTTAAATCCAAAATCTTCAAACCATTTAGTCCAGAGCAAGCTCACTGAATTATGGTTCCTTAGGGAACTCAGGAAGCAAGGTCCTACAACAAAAAAAGATCCCTTAAGATAAGGTCAATGAAAATTTGGGTGCTCATAAACCTTTACAGTGTTCTTTTAAATCAAGAGTCTCAGTGGCATAAAAATAGTATTTGTATGTATACTTATTAGCAAGTCTCAAAGACTTTGTCTAGACATTTTATAACATAACTGAACATCAAACAGTGCCCTTTCTCTTCCTCTTTCAAGAAGAGATTCTTACAACTCTACAGGATTCCATGTTCAAAATAATGCATTGAAAATACAAACAGGATATGACTACACTGTTCTTTGCCAGCTATACTACTTCACAAGAAGGTAACAATATAAATATGAAAGTGGAAGACTGGATATTAAAAACTACAGGCATACCTAAGTCACAGATAACTAAAAAAATTGCTGTCCCACAGAATGTCGCAGCAATATTTCTCCCTCACAAAAAAAGTAAATGCCTGCTTGAGAGAAAAAACATCTTTTCACCTATTAATTCTGGTATTTTAATAACACTCACCAAGTTACTGTGTTTTGGCAGAAGTAGACAAATTACATTTAATTAGAAAAGAAGCTCAATAAGTTGGGGGGGAGGGGAAGACTTTACTCAACAAGTAAATCGGCTTGCAGTATGGGGGAAATAATCTTCAATAGCCAATGGGTATGTTCAGACGTTAAGGTAACACACTCAACCACGGTGAATCCCCCCGTGGTGGTGGATGGTCCTGTAACGTGTGTTTGCGCACCACCAGATGTTCACCACAGTGAACCACTGGCAGTAAACAAAATAACCACGCTTTCGAGGATGGTCCGGGCACCATCTCCAAAAGCGTGGCCAAAGTGATTCCCGCCGGGGGTGAACACCCAGTGGGAATCACTTTTTGCCCCAACAGACGTGACAGATGCTCAACCACAGTGGAATTCACCGTGCTTGAGCATGGTAACGTCTCATTTGGCGCCTGACCACGGCCCGGAATTGGCGGCCATGCTCGCCACCGATCCCGGGCCATGATCAATATCCTGGGGGGCAGGCGGGTGGGCGCCACGGCTGCATCGGTTGCGGCGCCCGCCCGTCTCCCAGAGGGCGGGTGGTCTCGGGAGCATGGGAGGGGCGGGGCTGTGCAGCTGCACGTCGTGCAGTGCAACCCCACTCCCTTCCCGATTCCGCCGGGGAATCAATAGGGTGATTCCGTGACGGGGCCAATAGGGCCCCCGTCACGTCTGAAGTCACCCAATGGCATAAAGGGGCTAAAATAAACCAGTTCATACTAAAGTTGCATTAAATTTGACGATAAGGAATGTAACTACATTCCCAGTCAAGAAAAAATATACACGTCAGAAAAGATCACGATATCACTATGGATCGTTTCAAAAGTCTTACTTACACAAGGAAGCTTGATGGAGCCTGCTGCAAAGTTACATTTGTATGTTAAAATAAAGCTATTTCCATAATGCAATTTTCTTGTAAAATATTGTCAGAGACAGACTCATAAAATTACCTGGGCTTCACAAGAACATTAGAGAAATATTAGAATACGCCTAAATTCTCAAAATGTTTTACAAACTGATGGCTATACATCTTTTTTATTGAAAAATATGTCCATAAAATACTGAATAATAATTTATTTTTATTTGACATCAAGAACTACTTTTCTTGGAGTTTAAACAAAAATGTGTTTCTGCTTGGGAGAGTTGCATGTCATTAATGCCCAAACTTCAGCCAATGTTTCATGAGAAAATTACTGAATTATATCTGTTTACGATTACAACACAAATTTCTCAAGAAAATTATTCCCTCTGGGGCATTAAAAGCAAATGAGTATGAAAGATTAAAATGTGTTTAATGTGATCAAACTAGCATTTCCCTAGCAAAGACACTTTTAAAAACTTAAACCAAGTCTGATCAAAAAAATTACCTCCGGAAATTAGCTTTCCCCGATTTCTCTCTTTTTTTTTTAACCACACCAAACAACGACTTGGTAAAAGATTAGCTAAATAAAATCTGTGAAGACCAAAATGTTTGTGTGTAACTGATGTAAGAGGGTTGTTTTTTAAAAAAATGCAGAAGTTTGCAGATATGAGAGAGAGAGAGAGAAAGTGCCCCCAATGCGACTGAGAAATTAAACTAAAAAATTAAGAAGCCAAAAAAACCAGACACACAGATGGTAAAAGCTGGCAAAAATAAAAGGAAAAAAATATATTCCTAAGTAGTAAGTACCAACAGATGCAATGACTTTTAAAAATTACTCCATGAAGACATACATACAACCATACTGTGATCTTGTGGGGAGGAAAGGGGGTGAAACCAGTCTACTGAACTATTGATGGACAAAAAGTACTAGAGCCTCAGATTTATTCCAAAGCGAAATAATGTGAGACATTGTGATATCTGTACTGCCAGCCTTCAAAAATAGAGAAGAAATTTAAGCTGTGCTACAGTGAGAAATTAATGACTCCAAGGGGAGGGGGGACTTTTTCCCACTGTGTAAATGAGAAGAAAGGTGACTCATAAAATCCATTTGCAGATTTGTAATATTTCAGGAGGGAGCATGATTTGGCTATTTGAGCATTTTTAAGCTATTCTTTACTAGAAATATTCTCAGGCTTAATGCTTCAGATGGAAGCAGAGCCATGTTCCTAAGGCTTTGCATTGTTAATTTTTTTTTACTTTAATAACTTTACTGGTCTTTAATCTTATTTAGAATCCTTGTGATTTCAATCATCACAATTACCTTAAAAGCTAATGTGCTTCAGAGCATCAGTGTAATCATAGAAAAAGAGTAATTGGCCGCTGTAGATTTCTCCAAAATTAAACAACTGTATGCACTATACTGTATCATATGTTGACGTTCCTTGAATAAAAAAACAAAAAAACCCCAGCTAAACTGACCTAACTTTAATGGTACTCCACATTTTAAAAAATGCATTACTTAAAAACAATATTCTAGGTTTACTAAATTAATTGATTCTACAGCACTGCTGGTTGGTTTTATTAACTTAACAATGCCAGCACGTTATCATCTCTCCAGAATACAACAACATGCCATTTGCTTTCAGAACGGAACAGCAAAACACAATAATTCTTGGCCTCGTAAAAAAAAATAAAAAAATCCCAACCATACACACCATCTACTACGATAAAAACATTGGCTTGTTAGGTGAACTTGCCAGCAAGAAATCTTAGAGTAAACTATCTTCCCCATGAACTGTTAATTCAATCATCACAATTTTTTTAAGAACACTAGGGTAAATATAACAGCATGAAAATGTTCCAGAATAGCAAGGCACAAATGCATTTGCCAGCTTAAAAACAAAATTCTAGAAAACAAAGATTTATGAGTTAGAACGTTACAAATAGATGTTACCAAGGAGCAATTACTGAGCAATGCATATTGCTTTTCACAACAACGGCTATTAAAGAATGACAGGCAGCTATTCGAAGAGAAGAAGTAGTTATCAAGTTTTAAAGTATTTTCAGTGTTTTCATTATTATTTGAATGCTGACATGTACACTCTTTAGGGAAAAGTTGGGTATGAAGCAAAAGAAAACACTCATAATACAATAAAAAGTTTTCATACACATCAAGAGCTGGCAAGCATTGACTAGACCAATCAGTTGACATTTTTCTACTGCACATGTTCTAAGTTATCGAAGACTTGAGTGGTGACACCCTTGATAAATGGTGACTGGTCTTTCATAGTAATGTAGCAAACTACTGTATTTCAACTAGTCTTCTTTTCTGGTAAATTCAAAATATCTGTAAAATAATATTATATTAAACGGAAGTTACCAGTCCCACCATTGTAAGTATATAGTGCTCCTATTCTTCCCTAAACAAAATAGGATGCACATACATATGGTATAAAGACTAAACCTTCCCCCTTTATGGGATCTGACCTTATTAATAAAAAGTGAGTTAACAAAGAATCATAAGTAACACCTTAGATTTCTCCTCACGCTTGGTTGTCCTAGGTTTTCTAGAGTGCAAGATTATCCTGAATGTGACCTTTGTTCCCACTATCATTGACCACTTCAACCACATTTAATTTTGTAGGTAAGACCAACCGTCCTGATATTACCAAGGAATGGCTTATGACACTGCAACTTAGTTTGTGATTATTCTTTTTTTACCTGACTCATAGTATGACTCAACAGGGGAGCCCTGACAATTCAAAGATTCATCTATTCACATGCCAAAAGAATAGAATTTTAAAAGTGTCCCTTATTATACTGCACCAGAGAACCCAGTTCTGCTGGCCCTCACATGGGGCACCTGTAAAGCCTGTTCTCTCCGTCTTCACAGAAGAGGATGGTGGGTGTATGATTGAAATGTCTATGAAAGTCCTGGCAAGTAAGCTTGCCTTAAGCAATGCTTAAACAAACACTGGTTTATTTTATGGAATTATAAAGTATTTTTCTGTACAAGCTCCAAGAGCAAACTAGGTACATTTTATATATCATATAGCTTTGATTGGAGTGAAGCTATTTTAAAAAAATTTCTTTAGAGACATATTTGAATACAGATATGTGCATGTATTTTTGGCTGTTTTATTTATTCTGTGCTTTGGATAAATATGCTTAAAATATCCATCACCATAAGATGCAAAGCACTGGTAACATCATTATTATTATTATTATTATTATTATTAAGCATTTATAAAGTGCCAGCAGTGTACCTGGCACTTTATAATTGTAAATTATAAATTTACTATTGTAAATATACTATTTACAAGTAAATAGTACTATTTAATTGTACTATTAGTAGTACTAATTACTATTTAATAGTACTATTTACAAATAGTAAATGTACTATTTACTATTGTAAATTTACTATTATAAATAGGGGGCTTGCAATCTAGGAGAGATGAGGGAGGGGAGACAAGGGATGGGAAAACAGAAAGAGACAGGGATACCTTTATGAAGTCGAGAGGTCACAGGTGCACATGCTTAGCTTAGTTACACAGGAGAAGGGGGATGTTGGGTAAATCAGAAAGGGGACTAAAGGGGTAAGTCAGTAGAGAAAGCCTATTTGAAGAGGTACGTTTTCAGGAGGAATTTGAAGGTTGGAAGGGAGGGAATGGGTGGGCAGCAAGGAGGGAATGGGTGGGCAGCAAGGGAGAAGAGGTGATAGGTCCTTGGAAAAAGAATAATGTATGTTTCTTGAGTGTAGAATAAAATTAAGCTTTGATACAGAGTGGAGCAATATTGGCTCTATGCCTAACACTTTTGAAAAAACATTTTAAAGGAACTGGGGGATTACAACATTTTGGACATATTCCACGGCTTTGCTTTTATTTGTGGTATAAAAGTATCTTTCAGAAAGATTAATAAAGTACAGTAAGACTTGCTTTAAATTATTTGCTCTTGAGGTCACTAAAAGCACTGTGACATTATGCTGACTTTTACATTAAGTGTCGCAGATGACAAAGTTGACTACATAATGCTACTCATTAGGGAGGTTCCAGCAGTCATGAGGAAGATGTCCTCACCGATTCAGAAAATGGTATTTCGAGATGCTACATGTTCCTTCCACCATACAGGTGGATAAAACTCTCCACATATTTTGCAAATGAGTCCAGCAAAGTCTTGGCAGGTAAGTTTAAAATGCAGATACTTGTGAGGAAGCAGATTCTTATTACAGGGTCTCAGATCCTTGTTGGTGGATTTTCTGGGTGGACAGTTTGAGTATGGTGAATCCTGCATTGATAGAGGGGGCTGTACTAGATGGCCGTGGTGGTCCCTTCCAGCCCTATGTCTAAGAATAAAGGAGGATTGTCTGACATCTGCCAATATGCCAAGCCACCTATGACATAACTCTTGAAAAAAACACCTCCAGCTTTACTGTACCACCTACTCTTTCAGAGACTGACATTCTCCAAACTTGTCATCTCCATCCTGCCACAAACATGGCAGCCTTGGAAAAACTGAGCTGTTCCAGGGACAAGAATAGCTGTTTCTGTAAGGGAATAGGGGTGACCAGTGATGTGGGTTTTCCAAATAATTTTCAATTTGAAAATTTTCCGATGCCCCTAAATCAATTAGGATCTGATTTTGCATGTTTGTTTGACTTCTATTATACAAAACTCAAGAAGTACACCATGTTAATTTTGTGTTGGAAAAATATCTCCAAAGTGTTTTCTTTTTTTTTTTAAATAGCCCAAAGTAGAAACATTTCATTAAGAAAAAAAAATCAATAAGCACACAATGGGTAATTTCAGACGTGACGGGCCCAGAGGCCCACCACACTGAATCACACACCAGGATCCGTTTTGGATCCCGGTCAGGAATCAGGCCAGCTGTCCTTTAGACATGCCGGCCTGATTCTCACCGGGAATCAAGGAGGGGGCAGGGCTGCGCTGCACAACATGCGGCCACACAGCCCTGTCCCCACATGCTCCCCCGGCCGCCCGCCCTCCAGGAGACGAGCAGGCGCAGTGGCCAATCCGGTCGCTGCGCCCAATCCCGTATCGTAGTCTGGGACAAACGGCCACCACAGGGGGTTCACTGTGGTTGACCGTGGTCCCGTTACGTCTGAAATTACCCTCTGTGGTTTAAAATAAATGTTATATTCAATCAAATTCAAAACTTTACTTGGAAATTATTTTTATTAGAATTACTTGTAAATGTTTAAGGCATGAAAACTGAATAGTGTTCACTTCTCTTAATATTGTTTACATTTAAGAAAAAAGTTGAGACACTGAAAACTGTTAAAATGCTAGTTTGGGGGCATTACCAACACGGCATGCACAAAGAGCTATGCATGATATGCCGCTGTTGTCCACTGATCTACTTCAACAGAGTTTAACTTTCACTGGACACTTTGTTTCACTGTCTGTCTGTAGAAGCACTTACACTACTTATTAGTTCCAGTTCAGATTGAGGCAAATCTGATTCAGAACTGCTTCAGACACATTCTCTTTCAATAAAGGATTACAACTTTGAAACTGCCCAATTTGACTGGTATTTTTATCCATTAATTACATTACTAATTAATTGTATGAAACAAAGCATTTTTAGAATCAGAAAATATTCTGGAAAAATATAACAAAAGATTTGCAGGCAAAGTTTCCATTATGGAAAATGGAACACACTATGATGAGAGGCAACAAGTGCAACGGCCACAGGATCGATGGGGAGCAGACAGAGTCTTGAGGATGGAAGAATTGTTGATGCATAGGAAGGGAAAACATGGGTTGAAAGGATCGAGGATAAGGTACTGCTAAAAATGATTTGGGGAGAGAGGAAACAAGGTCCAGGGGCATGGGTCGGGTTGTCTGAAAGGATAGTAGAAGAATTAATGTGGTCACCTAGAGGAAAGCAAGATTCACTCTGCTTGGGAGATTGTAGGACTGCCCAGAAAAATGAAAAGGCAGGGAAATTAATTTTGTATTTGAGAAATGGGACTGTGAATTACCAGAAGAAGGAGCCCAGCTGGTGCCCCTTTCTTTGTACTAACAGCTGCTTTCTCTTTAAGTCATCAGCCCAGTACTGCACATTGGAGGTTGTTCCACTGGGACAGCACTGAAAGAGAAGCAGATACTGCCATGTACCATCTGGAGGAAATGCAAAGACAAGACAGCTTCTTGTCTGCCAGGTCATTTTAAAAAGAAACACATCTTTAAAGGTCAAAAAGCAAGTGACATGTTGAGCCGACCTGGCCAATCTGTCTTTTTTGAACTATACACAAGCATAACAAAGTGGATTAGAAGGTATGAGCAAACTGCTATTTCTATGTTTGAATAACCTGAACAGTTGAATTGGTTTTGCTCACCTTAAAAAAAAACCCAACTCCTGGGATGAGCTCAACAAGTGTAAAAAAAAGGCAACTGATGGTTTTCTATTTGATGATTATTAGTATGGTTATTTATCCTCAAGTAAGAAAATGTCTGCTAGATATCACTGTGTGGGAAAAGGAAATCTGTTCGATATGTTTTATTTCTAAGCAGATCTGACTCAGAATTTCTACCGGCTAAAATTACAGGAAGTAAAAATGCAAATCAATTCTCTTCCTTGGTGTAAGGATTTAGTATTAAAATTTCACATCAGTAAGATCCTCCTGCCCTGGGGACAAGGAAGTCAAAATATTTAAATTTTTTAATAAACCAAAGAAAATCCTGTGTGGAAAATCATTTAAAGAATTCTGCAGTTGTCATCTTACTAGTAGACAAATTTGCATTTCTTTGTCCTTCAACTAGATCAGACTATTCTCCATCTAAAACCAGTATCTTAGTAGTTATTTATTTATTTTATAGATTTGTGTGACTTCTCTGACATCAGTCAGTACTGTATATGCTTTATAATCTGCAATAGAACAATTCAGAAGTCCAATTTCTGTCCCATGCCCAATTTCTGTCCCAATTTCTCAGTGTCAGAGGTAGATGGAGACCAAGAACATCTGTTACAATCACTTGACCAGCTTGGTTAATAATCATTGGTGTGCCTATTCTCAATGAATTTGCCTGTTCCTTTCTTTAACTCTGGGTGAAAACAGACATAATGCTAACTACACTTTAACATTTCTCATGCATGTTGCAGGGCTGTATTGGTGCCCTATGCAGCCCTGCAAAATGATTAAGAAATATTAAAGTAGTGTTAAAGTGGAGTTTAAACACTTTTGTTCTTAAATAGCCTACTGATACTATTTCAATACTGTTACATCATTTCACAGGCAAACAGAGCATTTATTTCAAAAATATTTTGAATTTATTAATGATTTGACATAACTATCCTGTTATCTTCCTTGCTATTATAGTGGTGGATTAGCCCCGCCCTGCTCTTGTTTAGGGCTAAGGTGCTTGCCCAATATTTTTATGCTGTGGCTGTGTGGGGCTTTTCGGCCTTGGAGAAGCTCGAGCCGAAACAAAAAATTTTCTTAAGAGCAATATTAGATGCTCCGAAATCTATACCACAAGAGCTTTTAAGAGCTGAAGTGGGAGTAGATCCGGTAAGGTCTGTAGTGCTGATTATGATTCTAAAGTATTGGCTGAAGGTGGTAGTATTTGCGCCGCCCTTAAACTCGTTATTGTATTTGGTCTATAATGATAACCTGGTAGATGGATGGAGCTCGAGGGCGGAAGCAGAATTGGCCAGGTTGGGCTTGTCTAGAGATATCTTGTACCCCCTGGGCAGGAAGGGGGCAGGTGGTTTGATTGCCCAACGTGTTGGCGACCAGACTCTGCAGAGAGAATCAGCTGCCCGGACAGATCAGAGGAGCGCCCCGGAGTATAGTATTAGTATTGTTCCAGCTGCCTATCTGCTGGATTGGTCATCATGGCCTCTGAGAAGGGCCTTTCTCCTAATGAGGATGAACGCCTTTCCCTCAGCAGTTTTTTCTGGCAGGTATAAGCAAACGCCTTATCAACAGAGAGTTTGTGTTTTCTGTGATTCAGAATCTCCTGAGTCAGTAACACACATATTGCTACACTGTATGGCCTATAGTGCTTTAAGAGAGAAATATGTCTCCCCATTTATTGTTGATAGGTGGAGGGGACTGCGGGACGAGGCTATAACATCTGTTCTGTTAGAGTCCAGGGGTCCCTGCGCGAAGTCGATAGCAAATTTTTGCTTCAGGGTCTTTATGTTTAAAGCCTCTAACGTGTAATTTAAGTTTTATTGATATTCAATTTATTTTGTTTAATAATAAATTAAGGTTTGAGAACTTTAATTTTGTTTTGTTTGCAGTGGTGATTATTATAACTTAGTTTTATGAGGTAATATGTAGTGAGATCTAAACTGTATGTGTATGTATGTGTATTTTGCCTCTTTTTATAATGTGTTATTTTGAAATAGCCCTGGTGGCTACTCAAAAATCTTCTTCTTCTTCTTCTTATAGTGGTGGAATGAACAGAAATATTGTAGCATCTAAGTTAACAGGTATTATGTAACAATGGCCGTTTTTACACGGATGCCTCCCCCTTGGTGTTCGTGTGGATGTGCGGGGGGGGGCGTCCATGTAAATGGCCGTTGGTGGGGGTGGGGATGGGTGTCCGCTCGGTATTCGCCTGTGTCAACACTGAGCGGGATGGGTGGGGGTGCATGCACGCTCCCGTGGAACGCTCACCTCCACCCATCGCACACCTACCTCCAACCACTGAGCCTTCTGGAAAACCAGAGGCAGCTCCGTGTGTGGAGATGGGTGGAGGTGGGGGGTGTCCATGTAAAGGGACACACACACACACCTCCATCCACCGTGGCAAAAAAAAAAAAGAGTCCCCCACCCACGCCCGTGTAAAAACGGCCTAGTTACTCAAAACATCAGACAATCCTAGTGTATCACATGACTGTATTGAGACATTTCTCAAAGTAATTAATAAATTACACTAACTCTTATAATCTAACGTAATCAAAAGCAGTCTATTCATAACAATATTTTCCTGAAGCAGTAAAATAGTTAAGTAGAAAAGGCGATGCATTGTCTACATATAATTCTATTATTAACTCTTTGAATTCTGTTTTATTTACATAATTCTATTTCCTCTAGGGCCAAGATCTATTAATTAAAATGATGTGCTCAGCAAAGATCATGCAAGGCCAGGGCATTGTCATTTATTTAGAATTTGTGAAGAGGCTAAGTCTCTACCTGTTTCTTATCAAGCCACATAGATTTTGGTAAGCATCCAAACTCTCTAGTATTTCTTTTGAAGATTCCTTTACAGCTGAGCAACAAACTTCAGTCTAAATTTAGTCCCAAATTCTGTCATACCTGCAGTTTCCTCTTCAGGCCTCATTTGTAACAACTTTTTCTCGGCCAAAATAACACTATCAATTTCCCTCACCTTCTATAGAACCTGGCTAGAGCTAACTGACAACAGCAGTAACTTTTCTGAATCTTAATGAGAGATTTCAATACTCGAGCCTAGGAAGTCAACAGAATAGTACTGGCACCTTCATACCTACATTCTGTTACAGCATATTAATTTAGTAGAAGTAAGAATATTTAAACACCGGCACACAGTTATACATATGTCTACATACATACATCATTTCCCCGACAATGTCAACCAGCTCAGAGAAAGGACACCTCCACACATCATACTGGGATGTATCTCATGCTGGACAACTGCTCCAGTTTTTGTAGGATGGCTGCTGACACAGGGATTGTCTGTAGTAGGAAACATGTCTGTGTCCCCAAAGGTACAAAAACATGTGAGTTTCTGAACCATCCAACAGAATAAAGGAAAAAGTCCTGGTTTAATCATGCATGTAGCTCAGTAAAACAAAATGAGCAACATCAGAGCAGCAGAAAATGCTACCTTTGAAAAGAGTACATATTTTCAAACAACAATAGTGTAAGAACTGTTATTTAATATCCTTGGTTTAAAAACTTGGATAAAAAAGCTGGAAATTATATCATGAATTCTAAGAGAAGAAAACTAGCAAAAGAAATAATATCTTCTGTAGATGCAATTAACAGAATTGGCTTAATATACTTAAAACTTTTAACCTTCAGGGTCTTTGAAGTGGATAGAAGAGCTGCAACTAGTTATGGTATAAAAGTGCTATACTACACTGAAAAGTTTTACTGTGATGTAAACCATTGAAATAAATTATCTTAATTTGGTCAGATCTATATTCATTAACTGTATTACCCACCAAGGGAATAAAGACAAATTTTAATTTTACTAATGTATTTCACTTAAGCATTGCTTTAGCACTATAGTAATTAAGGTCCCCATTCAGCATTGCTTGCTCACTTTACACTTAAGCCAAATTCTCACTAAAATTCCACTGGGATTCTGGCCTAAGTGAGGAGTGCTGAGTTGAAGCTCTAATAATTTTCCCGATGTATGAAACTGGAGTTTCAAAGGGGATAAGGGTAGAAATTCTGAAAGATCACAGGCACTCAGCTTCTAGCCCCTCTAACAATGTGGGAGGGGGGCAGGGGAGAGGAGAATGTATACAGGAACCCTGCCAAGGTAATCTAGGATGTGGATACGAGTAGTAGTGTAGTGAACACACATGCAAATAATTAGAATAAATAATTAGACAGTTTGTTAGGTGGTCGTCAGATGTTAGGCCCCACCGCCTACTCATCAGACCTGCAGCCCCCATTCACAGTGGAGCCTGGAAGCATGTCTACTCCACCATGCAGATGAATACTGGTAGTCCAACTTACACACTGGATCTTTTATTCTACACCGGCCTGGAAACAGGGGGTTCAATTTTTGGGGGTGTCGCTATGCCACCACTGTCATAGTCGGATCATTAACTTCTGAGGGCCCAAATCCCTGCCCTACTGTGTCCTCATCAGGTGATGGACCATCTAGGATGGTTCTCCCTCAGAGACGAATGGATCCAATACGATTCCAGAACTCAATGGGAGATTTACCCACTGACCTTGACGGCCTCTCTGTTGATGACCTAGTTGATTTGTGGTATATTATGTTGACTTGGGATATCGACACAGTGGCACCCAGGCATCTGCTTCCTCTGTTGTGGCAGCACAGGTCTCCCTGGTATACGGAGGACCTGTGGTTGCTAAAATGTGAGGGCAGACGGTTAGAGCATAGGTGGTGTTCGACCCACACCAAAGCCAACTGACTTCAACACAGACAATTTCTGAATGACTGTTTACAGTCTGTCAGTGTTCCATGGCTGTGGCAGCAGCAAAGAAAGATTTCTTTGCTGCTGCCAGCGCATCTGCAAAGTGCAATCCGGCAAAGTTCTTCGGGGTGGTGAACAACTTATTAAATTGTGGCTGTCTCCACCTGGTGTTAAAGTCACTAGCTGCCCACTGTGGTGACCTTCCACCTACTTTGCAGATAAAGTTGCTCGTATTTGGTTCAACTTGGGTGTTGTTTTCATCCTGGGCATGGCATAGAGACTGCTTGTGGGCTTGTCTGATGATCTCCGCTTAAAAATCAACAGTGGAAATTGTACCTTGTTGACTTTGTTAGATCTTTTGGCAGCCTTTGATACAGTTGATCATGGGGTGTCGTTGACATGGCTGCAGGACCTTACAGGGGTATGTGGGGCTGCTCTTCAGTAGTTCAACTCATTCCTGGATGGGAAAACCCAAAGACTGGTGGTGGCCCGTCATCCCCCTGGGAACTCCTTTGTGGTGTCCCGCAGGATCCATCTTGTCCCCACTCCAGTTCAACGTGTATCTGAGGTCCCTGGGTGAGCTCATTAGGAGATTTGGAGTGAAATGCCATCTGTATGTGGATGACACCCAACTCACTCACTCTCTCTCTTTCTCATCTGACCCAGGCTCTTCAGGTGCTTAGCAGGTGCCTGGCTGCTGTTGGGAACTGGATGTGGGCAAGCCGATTGAAGCTCCATCCAGACAAGACCAAGGTGATGATGACTGGCCAGTCATGTGACCTGGGGGACATAGGGACCCCTCGTATTGATGGGGTCCGGCAACTAGCCCTGCGACTTTTCCTTATGAGGCAGCAACAATCAGGCGGCAACAATAAGGTGGCAATATCCCCAATTTGCTTCCTTGTTATGAGGTTCTTAATTTTTAAATGAATTTAGTTGTTTTGTCAGATTGTATTTAGACAGTAATCTATTGGTTTTATACTGTATACTGTAGGGCCTTGGTGAACGCCCACACCAGTTTAAATTGATTGATGGGATACAGCTTTCTTTGATCACCGAGGTCCGTAGGCTTGGATTGCTCTTGGATTCATTGCTGCACCTGGATGGCCAGGAGGGCTTTTCACCAACTTCATATGGTGAGACGGATGTGACCTTTTCTCTCTGACTCAGACTTGGCCACCATCATCCATGCCCTTTGCACCCTCAAAGCTAAACTATTGCAATGCGTTCTATGTGGGGCTGCCCTTGATAACTGTTTGAAAACTGCAGTTGCTGCAGAATGTGGCAGCCCACCTTCTGTCGGGGTGGGTCACCAGGAGCATATTACACCAGTGCTCCTAAGTCTGCACTGACTGCCAATACCTTTCTGGCCACAACTGAAGGTGTGTTTTTGACCTATAAAGACTGGTCCGTTCTGTCACAGCCTTTGAGGCTGGGCAAAGGCACCCTCTTGCAAGTACCAACTGCCCATAAAGTTCGTACAATGAGGGCATGCAAAGAGGGTTGGAGGGTGAGGTTTAGGGTTTCTTTTTAATTGCTTTTATATGTTTCTATATGTGTTATTTCTACATGCATTTTATATATTTCTGTAGCTGCCCTGAACCTTTGAGGGAGGGAGGGAGGGAGCAAGCATCTGAAGAGCAACTACTTCGTGGTGGTGGTGAGAGGGTGACGCACAGTGGGGAAGACCACTTGCCCGTCTGTAAGATTCGTTGCTAAAACGGTGAGTGGGGGCTGTAAAGATCAAACACAGATTGCAGCAGGTTATTGTCTCGTTTGTTAACACCCTTTGAAACATGATCCTATTGAGAAACAAAAATAATTTTAAATTTTTAGAAGGACAGGAAGGAATGAGCTAAACAACCCTATGACACCTACCCTAGAGAGGCAGAAGAGCTGACTTGAGATGCAATGGTGCGATCCTACAAAGATAGGGTTGCATGGGCACTGATATCTGTTTGGATGGAGCACAATACGACGACAGGCTACAAACCTTAATACATTTACTAATGAGTGAGACCCAAGGACTTACTCACATGTGTGTTTATCATTGTGACCAGAGTTTATATGCTTTACAGACCTATCAACACCACAAACCCGACCCAACAATGAAATTCTCCTGCAATACCATTACAACATACATCTGACTGGTTTCTAGGTGCACAGATTATGGCATCCGTTTCTTTTGCACAGTAATCATTTCAGTTGCACACAAAGAATACAAGCATGCACACCAAAATTTTAAATTTTAATAGTATTTTGAGGGGAAACTACTGTTGGGTTCACATGTGCAATTCCATCTGATTTCAGAGGCCATGCAAAGACAGACAGATTATTTTCAAAGAAATAGATGTCAGCATGAAATACTGTTTATAAAAGCTGGACTATACTTGCTATCCGGAAGTAATAAATAATTTTATTCCATTTTCCTGTCTAATATAAATTAACACAAAAGAAACCAACAGCTACAAATGATTGGCAAGCAAACGAGAATAAATAAAATTACCTAGACAAAAAACCTTCAGTTTAACAAGCTTGTTAAGGTGGCATTACAAATTATACTCAAATGTTAACATGACAGTAAATTGTATGTTAAGGCAACTTTATTAAATATCAGACCAATCTATACATTTCTCTTTTATTCATTAATTTAAAAAAATTATGACAGCTGAAATTAAGCTGCATATGTGTGGTATGGTGTCTGAACAATACTTATACATGATGAGGAATGTATACAGTTAAATTTCAGTTGTCATTTTTTTTTTATTAATGAATAAGAAAAGAAAAATATATAGATTGGTCTGATATTTAATAAAGATGCCTTAACATACAATTTACTGTCATGTTAACATTTGA
Organism: Sphenodon punctatus; assembly: GCA_003113815.1. NCBI lineage: Eukaryota > Metazoa > Chordata > Lepidosauria > Sphenodontia > Sphenodontidae > Sphenodon > Sphenodon punctatus. Next base: position 3,428,995 of record QEPC01004073.1, on the reverse strand, counting down.
GTATAATTTGTAATGCCACCTTAACAAGCTTGTTAAACTGAAGGTTTTTTGTCTAGGTAATCTGTCCTTCTTTTGAAACATAATAGTTTTGTTAATGCATAAGCCGGCCCCAGACACAAGAACACTGCAGGTGCACACAGGCATTCACCCATCCTCCACATGGAGCAACCTGTTTTTTCGCAGGTTTCTCTGTGCAGGGGTGATGGGTGGAGGTGTGTGTTACACAAGAGCGCACAAGCGACTACTTTCATACGAGGCACACCCACACATGCCACTGCATGGGTTCATCTCGTGTAAAAGAGGTCACACCATTCACACACGTGCTCTCACCTCTCACACACACACACTCACTCTAACTGATCACACACACAATCATTCAGACACAGCACACACATGTGGTCATCTCACAAATTCATTCAAATTGATCACACACTCACCCATACAAACTACACAAACATGTTCTCACCTCACACACTCGTTCAAATTGATGAGTCACACACACTAGACCAGGGGCGTAGCTAGGGTGCAATGGGCCCCTGGCCAACAAGTCAAGATGGGCCCCCTTCTTTGTGTCCCACCAGCGGGCCTAGGGGTGCCGTTCTGGTGAACTTATTTTTATTTTTGTTTCCTTTACCCTCCATAACCTTTGCTTGCTTATGCATTTTCATTTTGTTTTGATGTGGAAAGTTTCCTAATTCATAAAATCTATCTCAGTGGAATTTCTCCTTGTCTGTCTTCCGTCTGGTTGAAGACATAAGAGTCACTCCCAGGCCTTGTTCGCACACTAAGTGGTACACTATCCTAGGGTAAGGAAAGAAAAGGTATTTACCACAGGGAATCACTAATTTGTGTCTATGCCCAGAAGCGTGCAGTTGCCACCACCACTGAACACACTCTACATATGAAACTGTTACCCCTTATTAATGTTTGTGCACTACATACTAGTAACCTACTCATGAGTAGAAATTATAATGAATTATCCCTCACATCAAGTTTCCTTACCATGGAGGAGCACACACTCAAACATAATATGTGAACAAAGTTTGGCCCCACTATCAGCCCTGATTTGTCTGGATTTTTATTTACGTTGGACTCTCCTACCCAAACTTTGCTGGAGGTTATGCTCCTTTTAAAGGACAAAACCTTAAGACCTTGTTCACAAAATGAAATCATCTGACCTAGTACTGACTTATCTGCAACCTATATGAATGCTTCATCATTCACTTATTTCAAATTAGTGTAGTATGAATTGTATCAAGCAGCACTAACAGTTCCTAATCTCCTTTTTTATGAAATTCTCCGTGTTTAATTTTATCCAGTCCGTTTTTCAAATTCACTGTGATATTACTAAAAATTGTATCTAGAATAACTTGCCCTTGGAGGAAAAAGCACTACCTTACAGCTAACTATAGTGCTCTAATGTGTGCCTCATTCTAGATTTGTAGACTTATATCCCACCATGCCTGTTTCAGATTCTCTACAAAATGTAGAGAGCTTGCTAAAATTTTCCTTTTAGCAAAATTTCTACCTTTACTTGCAGATTTTAATTCAAAGGTCATGGAGAAAATAAATAGATTTTATTTAAATGTATATGCCACCTTTTCCACCCATTCCAAGTCTTGCCCTCTAGCCCTAGAGCTGAAAGGGTCCTCTGGGCTCATGTGACTTCTAGGTGTCTGCGTGTGCCAGAAGGCTCAGAGTGGGTTACAATATTAGGTTACAATATTGAGTGGGTTACAATATTAAAGCCACATTAAAACAGTACTGCATAAAACTATAAAAAATAATCCCCTAAAAATCACGAACCCAGCCCCTATCTATCCTGCCTCTTAAATGCTTGACAAAAAATAACTTTTTTGTTGTTTTACATCCATAGGAACATAACGTTCCATCTCACCTTGCTGCATGTTTTGACATTTTGTTAATGCAAGTATGAAAAGAGACAAGAGTTGTATTCTAACTAATAAGAGCCTGAAGATTTTTAAATGGTAAATTTAATAATATTGAAAATTAGAATTCATGGGCTACAATAAGATTTTTTATTTAAAAGGCAGATACCTCTCTGTCTGGATGGAGACCTAACTACTAATGATATTTACACATCACAACATTTCTGGGAAAAGAACAGGAGAGATCCCAGCAAGATCGCATTTTTATACAACTACTGACAGATGCCACAAGCGTGAAGGTAATTAGAAAAGGAAGGAAAGAAAGTAGTAGATTATTTATTATTATTAACAAGCATTTATATAGCACCAGCAATGTACCTGGCGCTTTACAAAGTAATTGAATAGACACGGTCCATGCCCTAGGCTTACAATCTGAGAGATGGGAGATGAAGGAAGGGGAACAGAGGGAGAGACAAGAAGCATAACATTCATGAAGATGCGAGGTCCCAAGTGCACACGCTTGGCTTGGTTACATCAAGAATGATGGCTGGTTGGTCCATGTGGTGAGGATATGAGTACACAGACCTCAGGTTACAGTTCTGAGAATATCTCAAATGAAGACACTCTCAGCTTGATCTATTGCACTACAAGTTTCCACTTTGGGAGGATGGCAGATGTAGCTACCTAAATTCCTCACCCTCATCTTGGTTTTATGTTGTGTATTCAAAGAAAGCTGGATTTTGCTATTCTGAACTGTTTATAAAAACTGACTATGAATATTGCAGAGGCTCTTCGGGATTTAAGACAAGCTTGATGGATGCAGGGACACATCCAGGTAATCTTGGTCTGTATATTGAGTGCCTGGTAAACAGCTTGCTTTTAATCATTCCCAAGTATTATTTCTGTACCATTTTAACTTAATTGAATGCAGGTAAATAGATGTTAAGATCAGTTGTCTTAGAAAATAAACAGTCAGATATCTACTTTCGCTTTCCCCGCATCAGTGGGATGTTAATCCTTTTTTAAAACGGGCCCTCTCCAGCCCAGAACCATTTCAATTATTTTTATAGACTGCTGTTTCTAATATATTCTTTGACTAATTTAAATATTTGCTGTTTTTAAAAACAAAAACAAAAAACAACCCTCGCTGAAATGGCATCCTTTCAACCAAATTCTATCATTTCTAAGCCACCCTACCCTACCCCCCCGCCTTCCTCTTTTTCCTCCTCCTCGCACAAACGGCTAATGCTAGATGGCATTACCCAGTTCTGAAGTTGGCCCTAAGAACTGCCAGAGGCAGCAATGTAAGTTCGCTAATTTACTTAAAATTTCAGAATCACTAAGGGAGCAATCCAATGGCCCGTGTACGCCACCTGCAGGTGCCGTGCTCAGGCCAGAATGGACATGCTCAGCTGCGCATGTGCACATGCGTTCTGCCAAGTGTGGCGCGTACATGGGCCGTTGGATTGCCCCCTAATTTTATATGTAATCAAATATGAAAGGTTCTTTCTTCTGTGGGTTGAAGATACAACCATCTTCATATGAAGGGAAAGTTACACTGAGAATGAAGACCAAGTTCAACTGCTCTTTTATTTGATTCCATAAGAATTCCTAATGGGATAAAGGAATACAATTACAAACCACTAGCATTATTCATTGAGAACCTGCAAATGAGCCCATATCCTCTAGAACAGTATTGCTCAACCCAAGGGTCACAAGCCCAAATTGGATTACTGGGTATGTTGAACAGTTGTGAATAGAATTCCACTAGTGCTACTCCACGTTTACTGGGTTGAAACAGGACATCAAGCTTTACAAATGGATCCTGAGTCCCAAAAGGTTGAGAACCATATTAATAGTTGAAGGCAATCTATAATCAGTTAATGGCATATTACGCCTTCTTTTAAAGAGCACTATCACAGTTATAACTCTGATTTCCGGTCGTCAAAGAAATACTAGGTTGGAGCAAATCTGTCATGCCTTATTTTAGGTGTTGTAAAAGGCAGGAAACCTATCTGTTTCTTGCACTGATGACCATGAGGTTCAATTACCGATAGACTCCTTTATATTGTTCACCATGAGGTACGTTACACATAGTTTCCTTTATAACTTCCATGGGAAATGATCCTTAGAGTACAGCTTTCTACCCACTAACGACATGAAAAACACATGAAAATCCTCTCATTTTCTTGGAACTCCTGGTAATGAACAATCAAAAGAGCAAATGTAATTGCTTGAATGTATTTTCACAGGTTTCCCCAAGTACCCCTCCATTTTCAGGCCCTACCTAAACTCCATAGTTGTCTAGAGGAAAAGTGGTGTGTTTTTTTTAAGCCCACTTTGTTCATTGCATTAGTCCCCTATTTATATTTCCTTGGTGGACGTATTTCAGAATTCTGATGGGAAATCACAAGCTGGTCTATAATTGGCTGTACTGGGAAAGAGGAGTTCCAAAGGAAAAACATCCAGTAATAAGCAATTCTACTGGACCGCATACATATGAATTTGTGCTGACTTCAGTTCCATCTGTTCTATGGAACCAAAAAGCTATGCTGTAGCACAGTTATGATTTCTGGCAACATAGTTCAACTTTGTCCATGTGGCTTCTTGGCAGCGTCTTTGTATTTTGTTGCCACAGTTGCAGTCTGCTGCTACTTATCTATATTTCTACAAACCTTGCATAACTCTCTGAATATCTCTTAGTCACCAATAGCTTTTTTTTATCCTCATGATACCCAGGCAAGATAGGGAAGTATTATCCCCATCTCAGAAGTGGGAGTACTGAGGCAGAAGGAAGATTAAGTGGCATGCCCGAGTGACTGTATTGGAGATGTGAACAAAACCTAGGTCTCTCCAGTCTCATCTCTTCTAAACCATCATTCCTACTACACCATATGGTCACTGATGGATTAAATGATCCTAACGCTTCTGCCACATGAGAGTCGAGACGGAACACACCAACAGAATTGACAGTGCTAGATTAGATTAACCACAGCTTCAGCACTTTAGGCCTCATTTTGTGTGCCTGCTCTTTCTTGTTGCACATTTCCACTGGCATCGTTAAGTCTGGACGGCTACTCAGAAGAAAGAAACATGGAGACTAGAAGTCCATTTAGAAAGTGAAAATTCATAGTGGTACGCACACTCTAGGTCCTGACCAGTGCCGCAGAAACTATGGGGGAACTTATTACTTCATTATTCTTTACTGAAAGATGACCGTACTGCAATCACTAATACATTTACTGCCCACTGCTCTATATATAATTTACTAAACAAACAACAGTGTTAGGCTTAACCAATGAAACATAAAGGGCTCTGAGGGGCACTGAAAAGAAGGCTAGTTTGAGGTCAGAATCAAAACAGCTAAACCACCATTTCCACCTGTATCCATTCGTGCATGTACAAGTCCCATCTCCACCCTCCCCAGTGCTGTACTTCATTCCGTTCTCATTATGGGTTTCCTTCCGCTGTTCATGCCCCGTTAAACAGTTTGCACTCTAATTAATTATCCTGCTGATATGAAATCACCAAAGGATCCTGCTTTTCTAGGTACATGCAGATTCATTAACATCAGATTTAATGAATGGATCTTTTTTTTAAAGATGAAACTTCTTGCTCACAAGAAATAAGAAATTTGCAGGTACAGAAATCAGTCATGTAACTAATACACTTGAAGGTGATTTCGATATCACTATCTAGCAAAGTTCCAACTTTTTTATTTAGTCTTGTTACCAGATTGTGAGTAAAACCACCACAATAAATCAATTTATATAAAAATATTAAAATATGCAAGTAGCTGACATTTTCTAGGAATGTTAATATTAAGGTTCCTCATCCAGTGCCTTTTGATAATGCTTCATTTAACTGATGTGATCAAATCCAACGACTTGGGGAAGCGTACATCTAAATAATTTCCTCCTTTCATATGTCCCACTGTGATCCCTAAGGTCAGCCCGTAAAGCCCTCTTGCAAGTTCCATCGCTGCACCAGGTCCATATTTCACATTCTAATTACTTGCTCCACAGCTCTACAACTCCCTTCCCCAGGAGCTTCACCAAAGCCTGATCATTTTTCTGAGGCAACATTAGACCTACTTATTTGGCCAGAAATTCAGCAGGCAAGGATAGGTTTGGACAGTCGTTTTAATGGGAATTCTTTTTTTAGATAGTTTTATTTTTGTACATTTCTACATATTCATATATATTTATGCCATTACCCATCCTGAGCCTTCAGGGAGCAGCGGGTTAAAAGTCCAAATACATGAATGGATTGGAGGAGGGGGGGGAAAGTGATACAATAAGGAAACAGCATCCGCTTAGAATGCTGGACTCCAGTTCTACAGTGAGGCATAGGACCTATGTGGGCACCATGCTGGGCAGACAATACATAGATGTGATTCCGAGGCCGAATCAGGGGGACGGAGGAACAAGCTTATATTTAAAGGCTGGGTAAATCCAGAAAGGAATCTGATCATTTTCTGAGTTTAAGTTCTACAACAAATGTACAGCTATCAAGGATAGGATTGCTTCTAAATCCTTCTAAAAGAATATTTGTAGAAGGATTTTTCAAAGTACGTAAACCAGAAAACAGATCATTGTGGCAATAATTGACCACACTTGCTCTTTTTTACACCCTCATTCTGTGCTACTGTATACATTATATTTCATTAAAGATGGGATTGAACCACAAACTTTGGTACCAATTAAAAAAAACAAACATGATTTATGGGTGCTTTCTCACGTAACAAAACGCGCATTGTTTGCTTCTGCAAGAAACTCCCAAGAGACAAATGCTGCACAGCTTTTGTTACATGGAAATACAAAGCTGCGCAGCTTTGGCACCGATCACAAGGAGGATGCAGAAGCCGAGCTCTGTATCCTCCACATGATCAGCATGGCTTTGTTTTCCTACGTGTCAAAAGCCACGCAGCATTTGCCTATCGGAATTTCTCACAGAGGAAAATGGTGCATGTTTTGTCACATGGGAAAGCACCATCAGTCTTGACTTGGCCTGTAATAGCTGTGTTAGCTGCTTGAAGATAATGGTTTCTATATAAAACAAGATTATTTGTATCTGCTGTGAAGGATGACAGCAGTAATTAGACCTTGCTCAGTATACTGTTTAAATGTGCATGCAAGCCAATTTTGAAGGCAGCGATCACAGACGATTCCTGCTGGCCTGTATGCCCACATTATTTTTGGTTCTGTTTTGGGAGGAAGGTGTCCCTGCACAAAGTCACATGACCTTGAGGGATCTGTTATTAAATTTAACAGATCCTTGCACGTTCCCAAATTTCCTAGGAATGTCAGGTTCCTCCCCCCACCCCCAAGTATCCCTGTGTGCTTTGCAATTGAAATGTCAGGTTTCGCCCACCCCCAAGTATGTGTACTTTTCAGTTTCCCTCTCTGTGATAAACATGGCTGCGAGAGGACTAGCCGGACATTGCAAATAATGTGAGCCTCTGCACCTTTTAATTTTAGCATAAGTTAAATTAACATTAAGTTCACCGCATGCACACATTCCAGTTTAAAAAGATACAGAACTCACGTTACTGTCAAAGAAGGATTTCACTACCGTGACATCTGTGATGAAAAGCACAGAGATTTTCATGACAAATGAGAAAAGGTGCATTCCCACGTTATTAAATCTCCCATGAGAGAGAAAATAATGTGAAATAACGTAACATGTGCAAGCACCCTAAGATAATGTGTGTTGTTTCCTATTTTCAGTCCTAATGCAGTTCTTGGAGACATCAAGATCCCAATAAAAAATTATTCACAGCACGTCTCATGCTCATAACCATTCTGTCGAAACCTATACAATTTAAAAATATATTTGTTTGTAGGCTAAAAAAATTTAGACGGATAAAGTACTAGATACATATCCATATGCACATATATTACCTGTTCTTGCCTCTCCAGCCACTTGTCCACCATGGGATGACTGGCACTTAATGATGAGCGAGCATTGTCTCTCTGAAACTGGTTAGACCAGCTACTAGTATCCCGTGGTAAGCTTCTGTAGTTTTCATCTTTCTATTTCAAAAGAAACAAAAAGCGGCCATGTAAAAAAACCAAAACAGCAATCCGCACACACTGGCAGCACAGCTGGTTTTTGATAGTATGGAAAACATACACTGAAAAGGAGAAAGCTGCAATAATTTCGCTGAAAAGCTCCATTTATAATTCAACTGCCCCAATTCTGAACATTGCCATTCCCTTCCTATTTGAGAAAGTACAATCCAAACAAAGCCCTCTGAAGTCCTCCATGTCAAGTTCAAATTTGGGTCTTATCTTCCAATGCAAATTTCTACTGGATATACTCCATGGATACATTGCATGGGGTTTTCAAGTTCTCTGGCCTACTTATTTTTTTTCCTTTTCAAAAGAAAATTAATTGTTGCAATATGAATTCCAAGAACGTACATCACATTGGGTGTTTTTACACGCCCATTTCTCCTGCATGTTTGCTGTTACATTCTGAACTTTCTGTGTGTCTAAATCACTCACCCAGATCTTAAACTTCTGGCTCTTTGAACTTCTGCACAGAATTTCTCCCAGAACTGTGTGTGTAAAAAGTTCTCCTGGTAAACTGCTTTGCTCCAGGCAGCTGTGGTCACGGTTTCCATGGCAGCCCCTCACGTCTACAGCTGCGGCTACTTTAGGCTACCTTAGGGCAGTGTTTTTGTGAAGAATCCATCAGGAACTTACTTGTGGACTTGTAAACCCAGAAGATTGAAAGACTAGCACTTTAAGGTGTGTGTAAAAATGCCCACTGTGTGCTAGTTTTAACATTATACCAAAGCTGCATGTGTAGGTAATACTAAAGGCCATGAAATCAGTGTCTAGTCACTACCCCTCTAAGAAAAGGCATTACAGTAAATTACTAGGGATATGCGAACAGAACCGAGTTCAGAAATTCGGTTCGTTTTAAAAATGGAGTTTGGTTTGGACGTTCGGTTCGGTCGACTGAACTAGTTGAGTTTGGTCAAATTCTGAACTTCCGAACCAAGTTCGTACATTCAAAACTAGTGTTTTAAGCTGTTTTTGGCCTTTTGAACTGGTTCGGATTTGACCAAACAGTTCGGTCGAATTCGAGTTTGGTTCAGAAGTTCGGTTTGGTCAACCGAACTACTCGAGTTCGGTCCAAATTCCGAACTTCCGAACCACGTTTGCATATCCCTATGGATTACTACTGGAGGATCATAAACTTTGTCACTTAGTAGGCTAATTATTGAATAGTCAAAGACTAAGGCAATATCAAAGGAAATTTAGCTCCTAGAACACCGATATGCATATATCATCATAAACAGGGCCTCACATATTCTGTATTTCCACCATTGCTTTAAATGGGGAAAATGCAGGAGGCATGGGGCCTTGGTCAAAGGTCAGTCAAAAATTTATATGAACGGGCTGAGTTTTTCAAAATGTTCAACCAGTAAAATAAAACGTCACTAAGATTATTCTCTCTCTCAACAAAAGGCAGCTGGGTGATTTTATGCAACTCTGCAAAGACAAGTTTCGTTAGCAGACCTGTCGAAAGCAGCAAGCCATGTGTCGCAGAGTATTTCTGTTGCTTTTCATTACATCTCCTTGTGTTGGAAGGAGACTCTCAATTACTGTAAGCCAAGAACAACCTAAATCATTTGAGGTGGGGGAAAGCTTAAAAACACAATCACAGCTGGGACAAGATATATGACTTGACATAAAGAAAAACGCAAGTTGTTGATGAAGCCTTGTCATACGACTGACCCTGACCTACTCTAAATGAATAGACATCCTTGCCTTTTATTGTAATAAGATGCTTTGGAGTTTCTATACTTCATACATAATTTTACCTTTTTATTGATCTATATTTACACTGTTTTCAACAAAGCCTTTTGAACAAGACTGCATTAACTATTCCATACAAAAACCTCTCCATGTTCTCCATTAAACCATGCACAAAAAGCAAAAGCTCTTTATGAAAGTGAAACGGGGGGGGGGGGGGGGGGGGGGGGGGGGGGAGGAGACAGCAACTTGTGCTTGGTTGTATTTGTATTTCAACACCGAAGCCTGGACTCCAAATTTAAGATGCTGTCCAAGATTAACATTTTGTTTACAATTTAATTTTAATGGTATTAGCTCAATACATTAAAGTAGGAATGTTGTGTGACAACATCCAACTCTAAATTGCCAAGGTGCAGAAGTAAAGCAATGTCGGTCAAACTCTACTCTAATCTGCAATCCTAGGAAAGTCAATGAGTTTGCAATGAACAAAAACTTCAGAACAGAAACAGAATGGGATCGAAAAGGATCAAAGGGTTGCATCCATTTTATTCTACTTTTTTGGAGACTTTTCTCCATGAAGAATAAATCCTTATTAAACTTTTACACCAAACCACTTCAAATTAAGCATAAGCATTGGGGGTGGGGTTGCATCGAGACCGTTAACCTGATGCAAAATCCTACTGAAATATATGCAATACAGTTTTTACCTCAATATATATAACTGACATCAATTCTAGTTAGAGATATATTGATAAATGTAACTAGCTATATAGAAATAAAAACTGTGCCAGTTGTTAACTGCCGTTATGAGTGGCAAAGATGCTACCTTGATCACCTATGGTCCTAGCTGCAAAAGCATTCCTAAACTAATAGCAATATAAGAAGAAAAACTCCAGGGTATGGGAATTTTCTTACCTGTGAATTCCCATTCTTCTCTTAAGCGGAGTGGGCAACCTAGACAGATGGATTTTGTCCCTCCTTTCTTGCTGTAGGCAGGATCACAGATTGAAAACCCCTGTCAGTAGGACGAGACAACCCTCTTCCCAGCTCCCCAGTACAGGATTGGACTTTCCAAGCTAGGAATACTAAAAAATAACTATTAACATGTAACAAGAATCCAACATGCAAGGATTTTTGCTATAATTCGCCAGGTCCAACCTCTCGATTCCCAATGGGGACCAGCTAACAGATACTTACTAGAAATCTGTAAAACGTGGGGTGAGGTTGGCCATTCCACTTAAGAGAAGAAACTGAGATTCTAGTCTACAAGAGGAGAATTTAGCCCAAGTGATTCTGTACACCTTGTTTATAGAATCCCTAACAGGTTGCCTGAGTAGCCCTTGGAACTCAGCATCTTCCACGGAATAGCCAAGTGGTCAGAAGGAGGCTCTGAGGCTGTGGGTGTAAGATCAGACCCTTAGTGAGGAGTTCCTCTCAAGGAGTGAGATGTTTTCCTGATGGAGAGATTGATGACATCTGAGAACCATGGTCTCCTCGGCCAATACACACCTTTCATTGCTCACAGCGAGAGGGGCAGGGTAAAAATGTACGAATGAAATTAATGAATGAGGCCTGCTCTCTCTTCTCTGACTTTTTGAAGAAATTGTGGAAAGGCGTATATAAGCTCTTGAGCCACGGATGAGATGAAGCTTCTACTCCTTCCACTTTCAGGTCTTTCACCATCGCTATGAACCTGGAAAACTTGCAGTTCACTGCTGAGGCCAATAAGTCCATGGTCTGCATTCCCATGAGGCAAACTATGTGCTAAAACACCTGGGGGTTCAGTCCCCACTCCCCCAGGTCTACCTTCTGCCTGCTGAGTCAATCCACCTGTACATTTTGGGCTCCTGCTATGTCAATAGCTCTTATGGGAACTCTGTGTCTCTCTGCCTCCTGTTGGAGGGATCTGGATTTGGAACCACCCTGGTGATTGACATAAGACATCTCTGCTATGTTCATTACTAGGTGGGCAAATCCAAGTAGCACCAGATTAATCACTCTCAGCTCTAGACGATTTATGTGCATCTTCTTCTGGGGACCATGCACCCTGAGAGGAGCTGTGATCGAAGTGTGCTCCCTAGTCATAATTGCTTGCATCCATGGTCACCACCAAACTGGTTGGGTCCTTCAGCAATATACCCTCCATGAGTCGGTTTGGTGAGGTCCACCATGCTAGGCTCTGCTTCACTTCTTGTGACAGTGACATGGGCTGGTGGGTCTGTGTGGCAATATGGTCCTGGTAGGGCAGAAGTGCCTTTTGGAGTGGTCTCAGATGCATGCAGCCCCAGTTGATGCCTAATACTTGGGCTGCAAACATCAGGTCTGGTCATTCTTTTGTCTCCATTTTGGAGACCATGGCGACAAGTTTCATTTGTCTCTCCTGAGAGAGGTAGACTCTGTCCTCCCTCATGTCCAGCAATACCCCCAGATGGAACAGAGTCTGGAGTGGGACAGGTGACTTTTCTCCCTGTTGATGAGGAAACTGTCAGTCTCCAAACATTGGATGTAGCCTCCAGATACTACACCAATAGGGGTCTCGACAATGCTTGAATCAGGATGGCATCGAGGCAGGGGCAGATGTGAATCACCTTCTCTCTGAGATGAGCCGCCACCACCACCACCAGGATCTTGGTGAAGACTCATGGGAAGGATGATAGACCGAATGGGAGGGCCCTGAAATGAAAATGTCTCTCCCCATAGGCAAATTTTGGGAAGTCGTGGTGTGCTGGGCATGTGGAGGTATGCCTCTCATAAGTCTATCAAGGCCATGAAACCCTTTGGGTGGAGTGCTGCGATGATGAAGTGGAGTGTCTCTATCTTGAACCTCCTGTATCTCACCTTCTTGTTCAGGGATTTTAGGTCCAGGATGGCTCTCACACGTCACCGTTCTCTTTGGGACCTTGAAGAAAATGGAGTACACGCCACTGCGCTTGTGAGGTAGGGGTACCTCTTCTATGGTGCCTATCTCTAGGAGATGTATGGTGCTTTCGTGGAATCTGAGGATGGAAGGAGGTGTTCTCTTGGGGTTGAAGAAAACTCTATGGAATACCCCTTGGCCACCGTTTCTCTCACCTAGGCATCTTAGGACATGTTGAACCATTGTTCGGCAAATCTTTGAAGCCTCCCCTTATCTGGTCCAACATCGGGGGAGGGGCATCCAGTATGTGGGTTGGTTGGGTGTATTCCTGTTGGATTACTGATTCCTAGGAAATGGTTGGCCAAAGTTACTTTGTCTACACCGGGATGTGAATCGGTCAGTTTGCTAGTCTTGTTAGGGTTGGTGTCCTCTTTGGCCTTGAAAATAAGGTCGGGGTCGGGGATGAAAGGGCTATTTAGTTGCAGGGCAAGAAGGGTTGAGGAGTAGCTCCTCCTTTTTTGGGGCCTCTGTGGTGAAAGTTTTATCTATCGCCTCCCTGAAGTGTTTCCCTCCTTGAGAGCGAGTCCTCACTAGGACCACTTTAGACAGCGCAATTACTTTCCATTGCCTGAACCACATGGACCTGCAGGCCACTACATTAGTTGCCATGGCTCTAGCATTCAACTGAACCTTGTCCAACGTAGCATCAGAGACGAAGACAGAGGCCAGTTGTGCGAAACTGTCTTTTAAAACTTTAGACTCTGCCTACCCTCCTAAATCAGAGGCCCACAATAATACTACTCTGCAGGAGCTGGAGGCGTATGCTATGGCTTTCATGGCCACGGAAGAAGCCCCAAAGTTTTTTTATTAAGGCCACCTTCACTTTTCCGTCCACGGGGGTCTTTCGGAAACCCCTCTCCCTCAGCAGGAAGTGCTACCAATGTAGCAAGGTCAGTGGTTGCCGCATCTTCTTCAGGCAAACACACCAGTTCTTCCTGTGCTTTTGGTACTGAGTAAAAGCATTTGGAGTACTTTGAGGGATCTTGTATTTTGTGGAGGAGGCCCACACCTCCTGTATGGCATCCAGATAAAAGTGGGCCAGTGGGAGCTCTGAGAGAGAAGTTGCTGGCCTAGGGAAAGTTTTCTTTGTTTTCTTGGGGAGGCTCTGTGCCCACCAGGGCTAGGGGTGGGGAGGTTCGAACTGTAGCTCTGGGACCATTTTTCCCACTTGTTTGGAAAACTGTCCTGGTTCAAAGAGCCTGACCCCTGAAAGTTCTCCTGGCTCGTCCTTGTCCGACCCCAGCACAGGAAAGTTGGCATGGGTGTGTGCCCCAAACCAGTGTCAGAGGATGAGGAAGGGGTAGGAGACTTCCGCCTTTTCTGCTTTTTTTTTACAGGTGTCCCCTGGACCTTCCTCCTGTACTTTGATTTATTGTGTCTTTTCCATGAGCCCTTAGTGTGGCTCTTGGTCTTTCTTCTTCTACAGTTATGAGAATGTTAGAAAGAGGGGCGAAGGAGAAGGTGGTGGTGGAGTGGGAAGATGAGGAGGAATCCCCCTTCCTAAATCTCTGGGCCCGCCCCTGAAAATGGGGATGCATCCCTTGTCTTTCGTTGGACGTGGCTAGGCTGGACTGGGACCCATTTGTCAGGGATGTCCTCTGCTGTACTGGCCATGGAGCTGGCCTCTCAGTCCTCTCTGTCCCTCGTGAATACAGGTAGCAGGTTGGACTGAGAGGTCATCTGTCTGCCCAGCCACAGAAGTACAGGCTCTGGCACCTCCTCCTGGGGAATGGGTGAGGAAGCGAGAAACCGCCCGCCCTCCCTGGGGCCGGGACTGCCCCGTCCCTTGGAATCATTCTGTTGGTGTCCCTCCTGGGCTCCCCCATAGTGTCCATCTCAGTCATATGTCTCATCTGCAGGGCCTCCTGCTTACCCTCTTCATGCTGAGGAGCAGTAGGTGGTGGATGGGCAGTTCAGTGAAAACTCCACAAAAGCATGAGAAGGCACAAAAGGAAGTGGTCTGGAACCGCATGTGACAGAACACTGCTGAAACCTTCGTCAGGGCTCAGACTCCCTTCCACGCAAGCGCAGGGAGCGGCTCCCCAGGAGTAAACTCCCCTACCCGACTGGGGTCTGGGCCAAATGGTGCTAAGTCTTGGGGGGAGCAGGGGGAAGAACCCAACCCCCCATGCCCAAGCCAGTGGCCCCTAACTCCCGATGGAGGAGCAGGCACTAAACTAGGGAAATAAAAAATAAACTGAAAACAAAACCTATGGGCTAGCTGGGTTCTGAGAGTCCGGGATCCTGCTTCTGATCTCAGTGCAAGGCAGGACCAGACTGGGGAACCGGGAAAAAGGTTGTCTCCTCCTACTGGCAGGGGCTGTCAATCTGTGATCCTGCCTACAGCAAGCAAGGAGGGACAAAAACCAATCTGTCCTGGCTGCCCACGTTGAGAGAGAAAGGTAAAGCTTGTACATTGGGGATGCATGCTATACTAAAAAATGGGCAAATGCAAAACAAAAACCCTTCTCTAATACTAAGCATGAATTATTCACCATGATCACTCATTTATTAAAAACATAAACAAAAAACATTAGCACATAGGCTTCCTAAGTTGTGTCCTGTCATCCAATCACTTTAAGGGCAATACATTTTAAAAATCCATGATTTAAAAAAAGTAGCCACTAGGGTCAGCCACAGAGAACTAATTTCTTCTGAAGCTGCAGATGTGGACCCTCAGGAGACCGCTACTGACATGGATCACTGGTTACAATTAAATGTTCTAATTTTAAAAAAGATTTTCTACATGTAGCTACGGGGACTATGGACATGTAGGGTTCTATTATATTTGTAATGGGAATTGATCAGGATTAATGCTACAGTTGTCAGATCATAACATTATAACATTTAACAAGAGCATTTTACTGCATTTAAAATTAAAATGTGTACACCAACACCTTAAGATTTAGTTTGCTATGGTTTCCCTATTGGATTTTGTCTGAGTTGGGAATAAACTGGTACAGTGATCTTGCAGTACTTTCAATTTGTGATGATTTGCCGCTGACAATGAGCTTGGCAGTAGCAACTAGTCCCTCCAGAAGTTACTGAGACAGCCATTAATGTGACCTGCGTACAGCAGCACTTTAATTACTACTTGTCAGTGTGCACACCAGCTTGCAATTTTAAACCATACAGTGGTAACGCTGTCAGACTTTCTAGCCACCCTATCCCAGATACAGAATGATATATCCTGTACCCTGCAAGATGAGATTCCCATGCCTGCTATTAGGCTACTCTACACACAAACTGCCACAGGGTTCACTGCATACGGCTTTTGTCCAGGACATGGCACTGAGACTGTGCTTAGACGATCTCCGCCATGAGTTAGACCGAGGTCGGTCTACTTTTCTGATTCTATTAGATCTATCAGCAGCTTTTGACATGGTTGACCATGAGACTTTGGTGACTCGCCTGTGGGACCGTGCTAGAGTGGTGGAACTGGAGGTTCCCCAGGAGAGGTGGGTGGCCACCAACGTTAGATCTTTTTGGGTGGCCTCCCCGTGCTGTGGAATTCGCTCCCGGAGGAAGCTCGGTTGGACCCCCCTCTCCTGTTATTTCGACATCAATGTAAGACCTGGCTGTTCCGCCAGGCCTTTGGTGTGGGGTAGGCGGTTGGGGGGAGAATGTTTTTTCCCTACATAATGTGGAATTTTTAACTGTTTTAAATGTTTTATTATTTTATTATTTTTAATAGTTGTAGTTTGCCGCCCCATGCTGCCCTGTGGGCAGGAGGGGTGGGATATAAATAAATAAATAAATAAAATATAAAATATAAATAAATAAAATAAAAAACTGTTATTCAATGGTTCTGCTCTTTCCTGGCCAGACGAATTCAGTGTATGGTACTGGGGGGCTATCTTCCCCCTTGGCGCCTCACATGTGGGGTTCCGCAGGACTCTGTTCAATGTAAACATGCAGCCATTAGGTGAGATCGTGAGACGGTTTGGAGTGCGCTGCCATCAGTATGCTGATGACACCCAGCTCTACCTCTCATTTCCATCTGACCCAGGCCCTGCAGTCTCAGCGTTTGGCGGCTGTGGGGGACTGGATGACATACATACATATCATATTTATTGTGCAAGCATAAAGCATCACAAAAACAAAACATAAAATACCAATACATACTCACAAAGGTACAAATCAACGTATCTCAAATTATTTGCAGCTCATTTTCTAGCCCTAAATACTGCTAAACAAAATTTTGCTACTGATAGCGTCAATGTTGTATCCAAATCGGCAAGCAAATAAATTAGCAAATTCCGTTGGCGACATGGCAGAATGCTACTAATAGCTGGCCTGAGCAACGGCTCTCTGGCCTCACAGTAAAAAGAGTAGTCAAAAAGACATGATAGTGTGTTTCAACAATGTTACTACTACTTACTCATACTATCTGAGCAGAATCAACACAATCTCTGGTCATGGGGCAGCTTCAAAAACCTGTCCTCAATAACAGCTGATGGGAGAGTGTTAAATCTTGCAAGCAAAAAGATAAATCTAAGATTCCATTCATGTATTGTGTTCAGATACACAGCACCCCTAACTGGCATGGAAAAGGAGCTGTATAATTTGGGAAAATTTTGAAGGTTAATGGCTTCATGGGCCTGTTGGAGATCCTGGTCTTTGATCTGTAGTTTAACTAAACTTACTGCCCTAGAGTAATTCATAGAGAGTAAGTAAGCATTTCAGAAACCCAATGTTGCCAACAAGGAGTTTACTTCTGCTTCCCAAGGCCCCGTTATTAATGGGGAAAGGGCCACTTTGGATAAAGATTTTGTAGAGGAAAAGCTAAGTCACAACCAAAATCTCAACATAGCAATCTTAGCCAAAGAAGAAAATGGATGTGATCCAGTTTTTGTCCTTAGAAGAATTGATGGGGTCAATTTAGGGATGTTCAGAACAGATCTCAAGAACACATTCTGGGGGATATCTAGTTCTGTAAGTAATGGAGGTCCCCATTCAGCCACTGCACGGCCAAATGAGGACCGCATAAAGCTAAGCCAGTACCTTGGCCAGGGGCGGACTGGCCATTAAACCCACCGGGAGGATTCCCAGTGGGCTGGGCTGGGCTGGGCTGGAGGGCTGGTCCCTCTGTGACTGTCTTTTTCTTTTTTTTTTTTTT